>JAOTRH010051066.1:0-19341 GCA_034768845.1 Heliamphora exappendiculata
AAAGTCTCAGATAAGGTAAGAATGTCTGTCCCAGCAAGAATTTGTGAACGGGCCGTGTCATATTCAGGATCCAAACTAGCCAAGAAACACACGACTAGAATCTGCATCTGCTGTTCCTGAAATTTACTAAGAACTGGTGAATGGAAGAAACCGATCGAACTCGTCAGCAAGTACTTTAAAGCTCATAAAGTCTTCTGAAGGGGACGACCAACCTGTTGCGAGCGGAAGAATCGTTGCATCACATCATACAGGCGCGATAAGTCATTTGTGGAGGAATAGATATCCTCTGGAGTCCCCCAGATTTCTTTCACCGTATCGGTACTTGCAACCAAAATCTTAACACTGCGGTCCATTGAATTTATAATCTGACTGAAGAGACGAGCATCGTCTCGTACCCAGGTACGATAAATAGGAGAACTAGGATCAGGGGCATCGTCAAATAAGTAGAAATCCAATTCCATGCCTTACAAGAATTCCAACACATTCTTCCGCCACAAAGGATAAGCAGAAGCACCATCAAGCTTCTCATCAACAAGCCGAGTAGAAGAAGAGAACACCACAGTTCTCATTGGTCGCCTGGTATCCGTCAGAGACTCAGCAATTCCAGAAGTTCGAGTAGCAGACCTATCGCCCTCCGATGACACTCTTGTTCAAATACCAGATAACCCACAACTAGACAACCCTCACTGTATCAACAAAAATCAGATAACACAGAACTTGTTGTTGAATGGAAAGCAAGCCATTACATGGATGAATGAAGGGACGCAATGAGGGAGACGGAAACAAAAAACAGAACTGTCGAGACGTGTGCGACTGTTCCGACGACTTTTTCAGTGACTCGGCTAGGTTTCCAGCGACGGTTTAAATGGTCGACGATTGGTTTTGGGACACAATCGGTGACTAGCAGCGACTGTTTGGTGGGTTTCGGCGACTGTGTAGGTGGCGCGACTGGTTTGGTGGTCCGGCGACTAGGTTTGGTGGTCCAGCGACTGTTTTGAGTGGTCGGCTAGGGTTTTATGGTTTGGTGGTGTGGCTTGGTGGTTTTTGGGCTGTCGACGACTGTTTTGTGGCCTGTCAACGAGGGTTTGGTGGTTTAGTGGTGCGACTTGGTGGTATTGAGCTGTCGGCAACTGGTTTGGGGCTGTCGGTGGCTTTTGGGTTGTTGGCGACTGTGTTGGGGCTGTCAGCGACTGTTTTCAAGACTGGTTTGTTTGGCGACTGGCTGAATTAGGGTTTTGGTGGTCTGGCGACGGGCGGTGAAAGGTTGGTGACTGCTAGGGTTGCCAGAAGTCTGGTGGCTCTGATACTATGTTAACAGACATAATTAGATTGAATAAAAGTATTAACCCTAATGGGGCACGCACGAATTTATTTATAGATAAACAAGAATATACAATAAGATATGGTGTGTACAACTACACTGGAAAACAATCATAATAAAGCTAACACTTCTTACCTGTTGCTAGCACTATTTATCAGTCTTCATGTTTCGATAGCCCAGCACAAAATGGTAGAGCAAACAGGAAACATCGACACATCCTTGACACATTTCACTCCCTTCACTTTCTTCATTTGTTCCTGTTGTGTTTTGGGGAGAAGCGATTTTTACTGCTGTTTATCTTCTTAATCGTATGGGCACTCCTCTTCTTTCTAACATCTCCCCTTATGGAAACTTGTTTGGTCACATTCCTAATTACTCGTTGCAAGTTTTTGGTTCAGTTTGTTTTGTTCTTCTTCCCAGAAAGGAGCGCAATAAACTCAATGCTCGGTCCGCTTTGTGTCTTCTTAAGATATGGCAGTCACCAAAAAGGGTATCAATATTATGATCCTGTATCTAAACGACTCTATGTCTCCCGTCACGTTGTCTTTCTTGAGCAACTCTTCTACTTTATCTTCCCCCAAATATCTATTTCCAAAGAGGATTTAATTGAAATTTACTCTTTTCCTAATCATGTGTCGTTTGAAGACTTTCTCATAACCTTGATGTTTCTGATCTTCCTCCTACATCTCATTCTTCTATTGTTCCATCTCTTCCATTAGTCTATTCTCGCAGGCACAAGGCTCTTCCTCCAGTTGTATCAACCAGCTTTAACACAGTTTCATCTGTACCTATTGATCCCGATCCTCCAGAACGGCGCTACCCTTTGCATACTCGGACTTTGCCGGTAAGACTTGGCTTTTCTAATACATGTTTTCATTTTCTTATCGTGCCTTCTTAACAACCATTCATGCTTATTTTGAATCTCAATCCTATAAAGAAGCTTATACATATCAAAATTAGATAAATGCAATGCAAGATGCATTAACTGCTCTTCAGAAGACTTGTACTTCGGAGAGGGTTCCTTTGCTTTCTGGTAAAAATCTCATTAGCTAAAAATGGGTTTATAAAATTAAAAATCATTCCAATGGTGCCCGATTAGTTGCAAAAGGGTTTGCTAGGAATATAGGGTTGATTACGAGGAAATATTTGCTCATGTGACTAAGATGACTACAGTTCACACTTTAATTTATGCTGCCGTAGTTCGCCAGTGGCCTCTTTTCTAATTGGATGTTAAGAATGCTTTTCTCAATGAACATCTTAATGAGGAAGTTTATACGTGCCCTCCTCCGAATCTCCCGAATCCCACTGGCTTTGTCTGCCGTCTTCGTCATGCTCTTTATGATTTGAAGCAATCTCTTGTGACTGGTATGAGCGCTTTCAGTCTACTGTTATTCATATTGGTATTAATTCAAGTCCTCATGATTCTGTACTTTTCCTCCATCACACTACTACTGAGATTGTTATTTTGCTATTATATATGGATGATATGATTATCACCAGTTCGGATCCTATTGGTATCTCTAACGTAAAACATCATCTATTTCATGAGTTTGAAATGAAAATTTTAGATCATCTTCGATATTTTCTTTGTATTGAGTAGGGGTGTAAAAAACGGCCCAGCCCAACCCAGCTTGGTCGTGGCTTAATCGGCCCAAGCCCGACGGGCTCCCATCAAAATTCGGGTTGAGCCGGGCTTTTTTTAGAGGGGTAGGCCCAGGCATAGGAGTACTTGGGGTCGGGGCTCGGGCCATATTACGGGCTTTTCGTTTTTTTATTTATTTTGTTTTTTTATTTTTTGAGTTATATGACTATAAATTCTTAAATTTATACTTTATAGTTTATTTATTAGTTTAATATATTATTATAAGTTGATAGTTTATTATAAATTTTTAACTTCATAAGTTTATTAGTTTATAATGTATTTATAGTTTATTATAAGTTTATAGTTTATAAGTTTATTAGTTTATTAGTTTATAAGTTTATAATTTATTAGTCTATTAGTTAAGTTTACAGTTTATTAGTTTATTATAAGTTTATTAATTTACTATAAGTTTATAATTTATTATAAGTTTATTAGTTTATTATAAATTTATAGTTTACTGATTATATATTAATATTAGTTTATAGTTTACTTATTATATATTAATATTATTATTTATTAATATTTGAGCCAAAAGGGCGGGCCTTGGGCCGGCCCACAGGATTGAGGGGGTGGCCCAAACCCGTTCTTAGAATTTTCGGACTCAGGCTTCTATAGGGCTGGGACTCGGGCCGCGAGCCAAAATTACTCCCCTAGTATAGAGGTTGCTTCATCGCCTAAAGGCTATCTCTTATCTCAGTCTAAATATGCTAATGAGGTAATTCATCGTGCTCGCATTACTAATGATAAAGTTGTTGACACTCCTATTGAGTTACACAGCAAGTTCTCTCTTTCTGATGGCGTTCTCATTAAAGATCCTACTATCTATCGCAAGCTAGTTAGGAGATTGGTCTACATTACTATTACTCGCCCTAATATTTCATATGCAATTCATGTCGTTGATCAATTTGTTTATGCTCCTCGCTTCACTCATTGAGCAGCTTTGCTCTGAATTTTACATTATATTCATAGTACCATTTTTTAGAGCTTATTATTATCTTCTGTGAGAACCCGACCCGTTTTATTTTAAAATAATTTAAGTGCTGATGGAGTTGAAGTTAACACTTGACCTTAGTGATATTTTAGGTAAATGTTTGGGCCTGTACATAGATTTGTGGGGTTTTTTTAGTCGGTGAGAGCGTCCAGTCGACTGAAGTCGGAGACCCAGTCAACTGATCTGGACACTAGAAAATTTTCATGAAATTCCAGTAGCTTTTCAGTCGACTGAGTGGACAGTGTGGTGGTTTAGTCGACTGAGGTGGGTGACTCAGTCGACTGACCTGGGTCGGTGGAGGATTTTGAGATTCCAGTGGCCTTTTCAATCGACTGAAGTGGATGGTTCAATCGACTGACTTCCTGTTTTGGTCTGGGTCTATAAATATCAACCTTATGTTAGATATTTTGAGACCTTATCTTCTAGACCAAGTTTCTTTCTTTTCCTCCACCTTCTCTCTAGTTTTTTGGTGGGCCCGGGCTTGGTTTTTGGTAATTGAATAGCAGATTCTTAGTATCCGTGCCGGGGGTTTTGTGTTCATCCAGACGGAATCTTGTTTCGACAAAATTCGCTTTTCACAAAATTCGAGGCATCGAGTTTTTAACTCAACGAGGTAAGATCCTAGACTATCTTATTGTTAAAGGGTGCTACATGCGATTATATGCTTTTCTACAATTTGAAACCATGTTTGTTCGGGCAAAAAGCATGTTTTGCGTTTTCTTTTGGTTTATTACATGTTGGTGGACGTGCGGATGTCTGTGGTTTTCAAAAATGTGGTTTGAAAAAGAAGAAATTTATGTAAAGTTGTGAAAACCTAACTTTTGGAGGTTTGGGGCTAACCCTCGAGGTTGAGTCGTGGTTTTGAATGTTTTAGTTGAAACAGTAAAATCTTTAAAAGATGTTGGTCGTTTTTCCTTGAATAAGAATGACGTGGCGGAGGGCCGTTAGACGTTTTGTACATGATTAATGTATGGTTTTAAATGTTTTCGTAGTCGAGCTACGTGTTTGTTTTAATGTTTCGATAAATATACCATGGCAGTGCGTATGTAGCAATTTCTCCTATGTGAAAGTCCGAAAACTTTGCGCAAGTAGGTGCTGCGCTCCTTCGGGTTAATCCCCGTAAATGAAGTAGTTACCCCAGTGGGAGGCGTGTGTTGTTGTAACTCCGTATAGAACTTGTAATTACCTAGCGGGTCTTTGTATGACTTGGGTCCAGGGTAATGGGCAAGAATCTATAGTAGTTACCTTTGTCCCTGGTGTGACAAAGTCGGTACATAGGGATCATTGTTAGGTGTGAAAACCGAGTGAAAAATAACGTTTTGATACTGTTTTTCTTTAACTGTTGACGTTATTTGCATTGTATGAAATGCGTGATTTTAAGGATAGAAAACCGTTTTGAGACTCGTATAGTTAAGTCGATTTTATGCTATGTGATTGCATATCTTACTTTATTGCATTATAGTCTGCTTCTATTGAGTTTCGGCTCACAGTGTGGGATTTAAAAACGTTTTTCAGGTGCATATGATCATGTAGGTTGATCTGGAGGAGCTGAATGGGGCGGAAGATCTTTTGGTCTTCCTTTTTGTTTCTTTTTGGATCATGTAATGTTTTACATGTTTATGGTGTTGGAACCATGTGTTGTAAGCCTTATAACAGATATATCTAATACATGTATGTATTTTGAAAGTGAGACCTCGGGTTGGGTGGTGGTTTCTGCTTGTATGGTTTTATCCTTTCTAAAAATGATCATGCCTCGAGGGAGGATTTTGAGTTATGTTTTGGTGGGCTTTTCGTTTAAATAAATCATAGGTAGTGCATTTTACAAAAGTTTTAGTCTTGTTTTGGCATTATGGTTTTTGACCCATTTGTGTTTGGGCAGTTTTGGTGGATCGTAGTATCCCAAAACGATTGTTCGTGGGCGTTTCACGTGACCTGAGTTTTGGGCGTGACATCTTCTTCATCTTTGAATCTTCGAGCTTATGTTGATGCGGATTGGGCTAGCAATGTGTCTCATCGCAAGTCTATTATTGGTTTTTGTGTATTTCTTTGTGAGACTCATTTTTTGGAAGAGCAAGGAACAGTCCGTCAATACTTGTTCTACTGTTGAAACTGAATATCGTGTCATGGCTCATGCTACCACTAAAATTATGTAGCTCCGATGGCTACTATCTGATTTGTGTTTCTCTCTCCTATCCTACTCTCCACTATGATAACAGAAGTTCTATACAGATCGCTAACAATTCTGTTTTTTATGAGCGTACGAAGCATAAAGAGATTGATTGTCACTTTGTTCGTCAATATCTTCAGCTTGATACTATCGATATTCCTTTGGTTTCACCATCTTTGTAGCTTTCTAGTGACACTTCGCAAGTCTACTACTAGTTTTTGTGTGTTTCTTGGTGACACTCTTATTTCTTAGAAAAGTAAGAAACAATCTGTCATTGCTCGTTCTACTCCTGAAGCTAAATATCGTGCCATGGCTCGTGCTACCGCTGAAATTATGTGGCTCCAATGGCTACTATTTGATTTGGGGTTTTTTCTCTCCTCTCCTACTTCTCTCTATTGTTATAACAAAAGTGCCATACAGGTCGCTCGCAACTCTATTTTTCATAAGCGTACGAAGCAAATAGAGATTGATTGTCACTTTATTCGTCAGCATCTTCATCTTGGTACTATCGATCTTCTTTTCATCTCATCGTCTTTGCAACTTGCCCATTTTTTCACCAAGACTCATTCTTTAGCTCGTTTTCTCTTTCTATTTTGCAAACTCTCGCTGCTCACCGGGCTCGCATCATGAGTTTGAGGGGAGGTGTGAGAGTGTAATTTTTAGGTATTTTAGTTATTTGTTTGTTAGCTAAAAGATAATTTAGTCTCTAAGACTAATTAGGGTTTCCTAAGATTTTAGTCTCTTTATATATATATATATATATATATATATATTGTGTAACCTATCATTAGATGTTGATTAACTTTTCTTATTTATTGCAATAATAGATATTGTCCTTCTCTCTTATTTTGTATCACTAATAACAATGTATGAATCACAAATACTTCAAAATAAGCCCTGTAAGAGTATTAGATATGTATCAGATAAGGATATGCACCCGATACGGCCAAATACATATTGGACAAGCCAAATAAGTACAATAATATTTACAATTTTGGATTCCAGTCAAATTCATAGGAATACAAGAGGGATACAGGGGGATACAAGAGGCAACAATTTTTAATTCTTTTATGCACCCGATACGGCCAAATACATATCGGACAAGACAAACAAGTACAATAATATTTACAATTTTGGATTCCGGTCAAATACATAGGGATACAAGAGGGATACAAAAGGCAGAAATTTTTAATTCTTATTATTTTTTTATGTTTTTTCTTTTATTTTCCAGTCTGTTATTCATTCTACTAAGTTAACTATCATTTATGATTAATGTGTAATTTATCATTGGTTGTCGGTTGCTTTAACAATCCATCATAATGTTCTTTTTCCTTAGGCACGAATTAAATGGTTGATAGTAACAAAAAAATGAATATACTACTCATTTTGATTGTATTCTTATGAATAATATGATACTAAAAATTAATTACCCAAAAAAAATATGATACTAAAAATTGTATAAATAATATATGTTGCAAACGTATTGTAATTGTATCAGCATCTTACTTTTTTGGGTTTTGTTATATTGCCATATCTGTATGGTATTAAATTCATATGTCGTATCCATATTCACACTTCCGAGATAATAGGAATATGAACTAATCCATCTCTTAACAAACGAATGCAATAACATAAATGTGTCTAACTTTGTTACTTGGATTCTTCTAATTTTATGAAATACCTATGTTGGACACTCAATGCTTAGATAAGAATATAGGATATGTGTTTGAAAGGTCTAATTAGATTAAGTGCACCCAATAAGTACTAACAAATATATAAATTTAGTCTAGAACTACCAATAATATTTCCATTTTTTATCCATAGCATTCTCCATATTTGTTTTCAACTATCATTTATACCTTTAAAAGACGTAAGAGATAAAAACTTCTAACCATATCCTCGAATCCTTGGACATTGAAATTAGATGAATTCGACATACATATAACCAATACAAAGCATGTAACCATAACTAGATCAATCTACTAATCCAACAAAGCATGTCAACCACTAGTATAGCCTACGGACAACCTAAGGAATGGAAACATCTAAGGTGGCATATCTAAATCAGACATCGGCACTCCTGATACTCGTCTAAATGTGTCCTATTATTTCTATTTTTTCAAAACTAGAAGTTGTGGACAGTAGGGAGACAAACATGTTTATCACTCACACACATAAAACCCATTACATGTTTGATAAAAAAATAACTTTGGATCTAATGATTACAAAAAAAATATAGATTAAACTTCTAGTCTTTCTAATTTTAGGAACTCTAAATTCCAAAACTTCCAATATGATATTATAAAAATACTTTCTAAAATAGATATATTTCCTACCGAAAGATTAAACAATTAAGAGTGAAAAAAATGGAAGTCAGATTCAGACTTCAACAAAAAGCAAGTACCAATTGAATTCCTAAAGTTAGGAAATGAGATGCAGACCGTTATTAACACTTCAACTATCATAACCCATCAATCGAAGGCCAAAAATAGAAAATGAGAATATTGGGTTTCTTGATGTAAAAGTTCTTGGTTGAATTCTTATCACAACTACTTCTTTTTAATAGGTGCAACCTCACTCCCCCACCTCTCTATATAAATATATCAAAACTTTGAATCGTATGACCAACCATTTGGAATTATGGTGCTCTTGGGTTATGGAAAGCTTGTTGGTTTACAATTTTATTAGGTAAACGACGTTCTGTCTACACTAGAAGGGGGATAAATTGGCTATGTTGGAGCATTTTATTTTTATTTTTTTTCCATGAGTGTACTATTGTAAGTGTTTTGTGATTTGATTTAATATCAATAGATGTGCAAGAAAGCAGGTCCATTATGCTAGAGAACTTATCTAGTTGTTTCGTAGTTGTTTTGTTTTGTTTTGTTTGTTCAAATCGAAGGTTGCTTTGCTGATTTTATTCCATTTCATTGGTCAGATGGAGGTGTTATTTGCCCTAAGCCTCTGTTTGGTTCTATATATTTGGTTTTGCTCTGATCTGGTATTCTCCATTTTGGCTACTTCTCTCGGTTACTATTTGATTAGATTGTTTGTTTCAGTTGATTTGCTATAGCCCAGGAAAAATCAATAGTTCTAAAAAATGATGAGTTTCTCAAGTGTTACATTTACGCGTTTAGTTGAATCGTAAAGTATCAATTTAGGGTTAAAAGGAGAAGAGGAAGAAGAAAAAGAGAGACAAAAAGGATTTAGTAGGAGAGAAATAATGAGACTTAAACAACCTCTACACCACACCAGTATTTATATAAAAAACACTAAGATAATGATAAAACTACCCTAACAAACATAAGTAATTATCTAACACTCCCCTCAAGATGGAGCATAGAGGTCAAACATGCCTAGTTTGAAAAAAAATCGCTGAAAAGTAGAACAAACTAACGGTTTGGTAAAAAGATCACTAATGCTCGAAACAAACATAAGCAGTGATGATTTGCTTGGTCCATAATAAATCACAATTATAGTAGCAGTTGACCTCAATATGCTAAAGATCACCTAATTAATGCTCGAAGCAAACATAAGCAGTGATGATTTGCTTGGTCAATAATAAATCACGAATATAGTGGTAGTTGACATCAATATGCTTACTGCGCACATGGAAAACTGAATTATTACCAATAAAGATGGCTGCTTGATTGTCACAAAACATCTCCATAAGTGTAGAGAACTAAATACCGAAATCCTTAACGGATCGAACCCACAACATTTCAGAGACAGTATGCGTCAAAATATGATACTTGGCTTCAACGCTGGAACGAACAATAGCATTCTGTTTATTACTACGCCAGGTGACAAGATTACCATTAACAAAGGTATAATAACCAAAGGTGGACCAGCATTACTGAAGCTAACCACAGACAAGGTCACAGATGGACAATATAGCAAGCCACGACTCAGGGAATTTTTCAAGTAACGAAGTACAACAAACAGCATCAAAATAAAGTTGACGAGGAGCATGCATAAACTGATTGATAACCCCAACAGCATAGTTGATATTGGGATGAGTTACAATAAAATAAATTAACTTCCCAACAAGCCTTCGATAACGACTAACATCCAAAAAGAGGTCACCCTGTTTAGCATTAAGCTTAACATTAGCCTCCATTAGAGTGTTAAAGAGGTCGGGTTCCGAGAAGACCGGTCTCAGAAAGAAGATCAAGCACATATTTTCGTTAAGAAAGAGAGATACACAGAGAGAAGGGAGCAACTTCAATACAAAGAAAATAACGAAGAGCACCTAAATCCTTAGTATGAAAGTGTTACCCTAAATTCCATTTTAGATCAATAATACCAATCAAGTCATCACTCGAAATAATGATATCATCAACATACACAATCAATATAATAGTGCCAATAGATGAGCGATGAACAAAGACAGAGTGATCAGAAGTAGAGCACTGAAACCCATATGCAAGCATAACAGACCTAAATCGATCAAACCATAAACGATGAGACTACTTCAATCCATAAAGGGCCTTACGTAGACAACACACAAGATGCTTGCTACTAGGAACCACATAACCAGGTGACTGCTCTATACACACTTCCTCCTAAAGATCACTATGAAGAAATGAATTCTTAATATCCAGCTGATACAAGGGCTAAGAAAGATTAACGATAATAGACAAGAGAATCTAAACAGAGTTAAGACGAGCCACTAGAGAGAAAGACTCTAAGTAATCAATTTCATATGTCTGAGTGTAGCCTTTGGTAACTAAACGTGCCTTAAGACATTCTACAGAACCATCTAGAAGGTACTTCACGATATTGACCCAACGACAACCCATTGCGTGCTTCGCGAGTGGAAGAACAATAATTAGCTCCCAAGTCTAATTTTGACAAAGAACTCTCATTTCTTCATCCATAGCAAGTTTCCATCCAGACATTGACAAAGCTTGCTTATAAGTAGATGGAACAGAAATAGAGGACAAGGTAGAAGCAAAGGAATGAAGATAATAGTACAAACAATCATATGACACAAACTTTGCAATACGGTGCTTGGTACATGTACATTTACCTCGACGCAAATCTATAGGTAAGCCAATATTATAAGAAGAAGAATCCAATGAGTCAGAAACCTCTGTTGAAGAAGATGAAGCGTCTGGGCCATAAAAGACAACAAGTTTATCTCAAGATAGCTAATAAATATGCAAGGGAAGGTTAGAGGAGAAGGTAGGAGGCAAGGAGACTGGTAGAGGAAGAGTGGGAGAAGATAAAGATACCCCTTCACGACAACGGATGAGATAAGTGAGTTGTTGACCGAAGAGAGCAAAGAAGAAAATGAACTCAAAGAAGGTCGCATCAACACTCACAAAATAGCGACGAAACTCAAGATGATAACAACGATATCCATTTTGAGTACGAAAGTACTTGAGAAAGACACAAGCTCAATGAGATAACTCATCATGACAGGGATCATGCACATGCACAAAGGCAGTACAACCAAAAACACGAGTGAGAGAAAAAATAAGAGAATTAGGATATAACAAAGAAAAGGGAGATTGGTGGTCAAGAACAACAGTAGACAACATGCAGTTAATGAGATAATATGCAGTAAGAAACACATTATTCCAAAAATGTTCGGGTAACTAGGCGTGAAATAACAAGGTACAAGCAGCATCTAACAAGCAACGATGCTTACGTTCAGCAACGCCATTTTGTTGAGATGTGTGAGCACAACTGGTCTGATGAATGATACCACGATTAAGACAAAATGCATCAACAGAAGACTGCATATATTCTAAAGCATTATCAGGCTGAAGGACATTAATACGATTGCCAAATTAAGTAAAAATTTCATTATAAAAAGTGGAAAGAGCATAAGGTAATTAAGATTTTGTTTCAGGAAAATAACTAGGTCATATGAGAGCAATCAACAACAAAAAAATAAATTAGTACTCGGAATGCGAGGACCCCAGATGTCCATATGGATAACAGCAAAAGACTCGGACTGGCTACTAGTACTACTACAATGTAAAGAACTATGGTGAGGTTTCCTTAACTGATAAGCTTCATGACAAAAAACAAACACGTGACTCAAATAAGGAATGGCCAACTTAAGTTTAGCCACAGACGGATAGCCTAAACGGAAGTGCCACATAAGAGGATAAACTGTTGAACTCAAGGCAAATGTAGTGCGTGAAGCAGAACTAGGAGCAGCATCAAGATAATAGAGCCCATTCTTCTCACGCTCCGAACCAATCATCTTCTTGGTCTTGAGGTCTTGAAAGACACAAGAATTAGAAAAGAAGGTTACCGAGCAATGTAAAACTTTAGTTAATTGACTAATAGAAAACAAATTAAAGGGAAAATCAAGAACATATAGATTGAAAGGTAAAGTGAGAGAAAGAGACGGATGAAGAGCACCTTTACTGTGGACAGGTCGAGACGAACTATCCGCTAGGACAATATGATGCTCAATAGGAGACAAATTAAAGAAAAAAGATGAATTACCAGACATATGAAAGCTGGCATCAGAATCAAGAACCTAAGATGGAGGTGTAATGACTGCACAGGTAATATTACCTGAATTTGCTAATGTGGTTGTGGAAGATGAAGGCAGGATAGTGCGCAATGTCTGAATGATCTCGCTAAGTGTTGTAGTAAGAGCATCATTAGAAGTAGGAGACACTTGTTTAGAAGGCCCAAAAGATGTCTGAGACGAGACCTAAGAAAAGTTATCAGTAACCTGATTAATATAATCTAGTTTATCATACTTAGCCCAACAATAAGGCTCAGTATGATTAGTAGCATTACAATAATCGCATTTCTTATCACTGCGAGAGCTACCACGACCACCTCCACGAGATCCTCGACCCAAAACCATCGCGACTAGGACCCCAAAAATTACCACGACCGCCACTATTGATAACTAATGCAGATGATTCTGAAACAGAAAAAAGGCCAAATGTACCAACTGAGTGACCCAAGGAGGAATGGAATAAGCAAGGATAGGCATTAACCGCAATAGGCAAGGTTTCACTAGCAATAATCTGATCCTTAAACCCACAGAGATCGAGATCCAACCCAGAGAGTAAAGAGGTGATTATGAAGTCCTCCCAATGCCGCTTTTGTTGTTGTGCATCAATAGTGAAAGGACGATATTATAACAATTGATCTCACAAACTCTTAAACTGACTGTTGTACTCAGATAAGGACATCCCAGACTGCTTAAGTGTGAAGATCTTCTCATATAGCTCACAAACTCATGAAGCATTACTCTGGTTCAAAAAAGAATCAGTAAGAGAGTTCCAAATTTGTTTGGAAGTATCACAAAACTCCACGATTGTAGAATATGAGGTTCCAAACTATGCCACAACCAACCATAACAAAAAAATCTACAGTCTCCCAAGTAGAGAAATTGGGATCACCGTTGATTGGAGGAGGATCTGTGATGTATATTAACCGTTGCTTGCCTTTGAGGAAAATTTTAAATGCATGCACTCAGGCTAAATAGTTAAGACCATTTAGCCGTTTAGAGGTCACACATCATACTTCAAGGCATATCAAAGTACTTCAAGGCAACACTGAACAAGAACCAATAACCAGCTGTGATATAAATAAATCAAAGAACAGCAAACCCAAAGTAGGAATACTCCAAAGAAAAGATCTTGAATCAAGAACAAACCAGAAAAACACCACAACAAACCAGAAACCAGAAGAAGCCGTGCCAAGGAAGAGCCAAAACCCTAGGAACGACCAAACTAAGCCCAAATTCGATCTAAAGCAGCGACCAATTTCGAATCACCAGGAAAAAGACCCATAGCAGGACGCCGAACGAAGAACACATGTTCTGAAGCAAAAAAAAGAGGGGGCCGATAAAAACCATAGGTGCCGACCATGTCAATGCTCAAATCATGGAGTTCGAATCAACCAATTGATGCCCAAAAAGACTTGTAGAGGTGATTTCGATGCCCATAAAAGAGACCTCAACATCCGAAAAAACAATTCTAAGGCTCAAACAACCAAATCGCAATCTAAGGTTCTAAAAATCCAAAAAATATTCAATAAATCGAAAGGCTCATTAGATAGCTTCAAAAAATTCCACAAAAAATCACCATAAATCTCAGGGAGTCCACGCGAAGCGATCAAAGTAATCAACTGCGACATTGGTCTATACGAATGATACTTCCAACCCTTCTCGTTTACTCCGAATCGAGTCTTAAAAGTTCTTGGTGTGTTCTAAAGTCGGATCAGAACGCTCTGATACCAAGTTAAATCATAAAATAAAGATTTAGGGTTAAAAGGAGAAGAGGAAGTAGAAGAGAGGGAGACATAAAGGAATTATTAGGAGAAAAATAATAAGGCTTAAACCTCTATACCCACCAGTATTTATATAAGAAACACCAAGATAATTACAAAACTACTCTAAGTAATTAATTTTCTAACATGTTTAAATGGACTTAATTATATGGCATGGGCTCATGCTTTTGAAGTTTTTCTCGAAGGTAAGAAGCAATTGAGTTACATCACAAATGTTTCTCTTGCACAAGCATATTCTAAATTTGTGGATTCGGAGAGTATAAACTCGGTTATTATGGGTTTGTTGTCACACAGTTTAAACTCCTATATATTGAAATTTTGTGACACTCAGAGGGTTTTTCTTGCTAACTCCTCAAATCAAAGTAATGTTTCTTGGGTTTATGAACTTTACTAGAGAATTTTCACCACTTAAGCAATTTGATAATTCTCTGGTTGAGTATTATAGTAGTCTAAAAATTCTATGGGATCAAGTGTTACAACAACCATTTCCCACCAACTTAGTGCAGCAAAGGCGTCATTTCGAAGGATTTTATGGTTGCATATTTTCTTTTTGGCTTGGACTCTGAACTAGGTGAGTTCAAAAATCATATTCTTGTAAGTAGGACATTTCTCACTACCAATAATACTGATTCTAGGTTGTTACGTTCTTCAATGAGGCAGCCATCTACCATTCCTAGCTCTCCTCTCTCTAATTTTCCCTATAACTTCTCTCTCTATATTGGAGTCAGCTGACGTTTCATAGGGAGTTAATCGTGGCAATGCTCATGGTAACCCTCACAATGGCCGTGGAGGTTGTGGTTTTCATGGTGAATCATGTGGTGGTAGTCGTTCCAGTGATCATGATGATTAGAAGTATGATCCTTATAGTGGTAATAATCATATAGGACCATATTGCTGACAAAAATACATAAAGCTGAGCAATTTTCATCAGGTCAATGATGAAACTCCATAATTCCAACCTTCCATCTCTTTAGCACCAACTAGTTAAATGGCTTTCCCTTTTGATGCCCATGATACACTCATTAGTTAGCGAAATGAGCTTGTTCAGACTTTACGCACTATCCATTTTATGAAATTCGGATAATATTGAACGTGTAACTATTTTACCTCCATCATGGTTCATAGATTTTGGAGTCAATTCCCACATGTTCGGTAAATCATCCTTATTTTCTAATTTGACTTGTACTCAGCATCATAATGCCTTAACTGATGGGTCGTTACATCTTATCCATGGACTAGGTGTCCTATTGTCCTTCATCCCACTTCGACACTTTCTTTATCCTCTAATCTGTATACTCTCCTGGTTTTCTAAAAATTTGACATTTGTTAGTCAATTAACTAAAATCTTAAAATTGTTTGAAAACTTGTTCTCCAACTTGTGTTTTTTTGGGACCTCCAAACTAAGAACAAGATTGGATTTGAGCAAAAAATAATAGTCCACTTTTTGGATATTGATCGCTCGTCTATCACCACTACCTTTGTGTTGAGTGTTTCAATTTCTCCACTTCAATGGCATCTTTGTTCGGCACATCCTTTTCTAGCCATGTGGAGTTTTCTATTTTTCTTTTTGAGTTTTATATCTAGTTTAAAGTGTGAAACTTGTCAATTCAGTAAGTATCACTGTAGTTTTTTTCCTCATAGTAGTCATGGTTGTAAGTTAGAATCTTTTGATGTAATCCACGGAAATATGTGGGGTCCTTTTCGAGCTCTTAGTATTAATAGATATTCACATATTGTTATATTTATAGATAATTTTCCTCACATGACTTGGTTATTTTTAATGCTACAAAGATCTGAGTTGTCTTATGTTCTCTTTGAAATATACATGAAGTTCTTGCATAGTTCGGTAGGCGCATTAAAGTCCTATGATTTGATATTGCCTTAAAATACATGTAGTTTAGTGTCGAATCCTTTTGTATTGATCGTGACTGTTAGGCCTGTGGAGCCTAATTATTTTTTGGGAGTTCAACCCATGGCCCGACCCGTTCCTAAGGTATCATGGTTTAAAATTATCTTTTGTGAGGCTTAGTCCATGCAGCGCCCCCGAGGAAAATTCTTTGGCCCATTTTTTGTTTCTGACCTAGTTTTAGGTTTTTATAATTTGTTGCTTTTGTTAGGGTTTCTAAACCATTTGTAATTTTATATCGCCTCTTCTCATAGTGACAAGCCTCCATAACTCCGTGGACGTAACCGTAGTTTTGAGTGAACCACGTAAAATCGCGTCGTCTGTGTGTGATTGCATTCTTTCTCATTGGTTGTTTTTGTTTTCTACCATAACAGCGATATCATTTATCAAACTAGTTGTGCTTATACTTCCTACAAAAATAGTGTGACCAACACAAGCATCGTCACTTATTTGATGTAATTTGTACCTAACTACTTGAAATGAACGTACGAAAACAGTTTTGGAGTGACGTTCTTACTGCTTGTAATCTTATTAACTATATGCTTTCTATAGTTCTCAATCAGAAGTTTTCAGTTTCCTTATTATATCATGACTCTTCTTCTTTTTTGCCGACACTTGGTGTTTGGGTGTGTTGTTTTTGTTCATATTCTACGCCTTGGTCTTAATAGGCTATCTCCTCAGTCCGTAAATGTGCTTTCCTTGAGTACTTGCGTACACACAAAGGATTAGATGTTACATCATGAATCTCTCCAATGCTTCCTTAGTGCTTATAACACATTTTTTAAGTTCACCTCTTTCTTCACTTCAATAAGGAGCTATGCTTTTCTATAATCGTGAGAGAGAATTTGTTTTTCCCACTTTACCACTTCCACTTTCTCTCCCAGTGCAAATGCCATCTATATATCATTTTCATGTGCATCACCAATCTCGCGACACGCACGTTTGTCTCCTTTGGCTTGACACCACCATCTTCCACGTCGAAGGTTCTTGCTTCTTCCTCTTCCTCTTTATCTTCCTCTCTATATGTTGACTTAGCCACCACATTATACTGAGTAAACATACTTGTACTCAAAATCCCCTCGTTCAATATGTTTCCTATAATCGCATCTCTCCATGTCATCATTCTTTTGCTAGTACCTTGTTTACCATTTTTGTCCCTTCCTCTCATAAACAAGATATGTTTTTGTCTTACTAGAAGTACACTATGGATGAAAAATGAGTGCTCTTCATAAGAATTAGACCTAAAAGCTTACATCTCTTCCTCCGAGGAAACAAGCTGTCGGTTGTCAGTGACTGTAGGTGTATACAGTCAATTACCTTCTTAATGGATCTATATAGCATCTTAAAGCGTGCATGGTGATCAAAAGCTAAACAACATATGGTGTTAATTATTTAGAAACTTTTTCACCTATGGCGGAGCCACCATGTGAACAGAGGAGACACAGGCTGCACACCCCCCACCCTCATTTTTTTATATTCCCACTTTTATTTAGAAAAAATAAGAAATAAATAGTGCATTATGTTAGTACCCTCCTAAATTATAAAAAGACTTTGTTAATTTTATTTTTTAAACTTTTTCCCCATGTGATCTTTAGCTCAGCCCCATGGCTATATTGTGTCTGGTAGTGAGCACTTTGTTTGCCACTTGCGAAAGGCTCTGTATGGTCTAAAGTAATCTCCTCTTATTTGGTTTAATCACTTTAGTTATGTTATTCTTGCCTACAATTTTCCTACAATTTTTGGCGTTCCACGTCTGATTATTTTTCTTTTATCCAACATTCTTCTGGTAGCACAATTGTGTTGATTTTCTATGTTGATGATATTATTCTTTTCAGCGATAATTCTACTAGTATTGTTGATTTAAAACGATATTTGGATCAATACTTTCATACCAATGACTTAGGTGCGCTTTGTTACTTTTATGGAGTTGAGGTCACCCGTTTTTCTCATCATCCTCTTTTCTTAAGGTCTTTCCCTATGTCAACGCAAGTATGTTCTTACTCTTTTCTCTAAGACTACTTTTCTTGGTGCCTATCATGTTGATACTCTATGGATTATACAGTTAGGCTTGATGTGGGTTTCAAAGCTCTCTATGTTGGTTGTTATCGCCGTCTAGTTGGGAAACATGTTCATCTCACAATTACTCGCTTCGACATTACTTATGATATTGGGATGGTAAGCCAATATATTCATGCTCCTTACGAGCCTTACTGTGATGTAGTTTGTCGCATATTGCATTACTTGAATAGTGCCCCTAGTTGAGGTTTGTTATTTCATCGATTGAGACTTGTGTGCTATTGAGTTGGAGTGAATAATTCGGCGTCCAAATGCACAATCTGTGCATGGACTGCTTGAGCGATCCTTCCACAGCTCGAACAGATTGTTGGCAAATTGTCTCTGAGTTTCTGATATTGTTTGTTACCCTTGCAGCAGTTCTACTACTCAAGCAGTTATTCGTATGGTTGAGCGGTCTCCTCACATTTAGCTCTCATCTATTTCAGCACTTGAGCAATTTTTACTGGGTTTTACACAACGTTTGCCTTCTTTGGACCTTGAGCCTTGGATTCGGATCCTTCATTTTTATTCACGGATGGGGGCATTACTTCATTTACCTTCAATTATTTTATTCTTGTGATCATTAAGTCCCTTAATCTTGCATCATCGAGACTTCGATTTCGGGGCGTCACGTACATATTCTAATGTTTTCTTTTAGATGCTGCATATAGAGCACATATAGAAAGCAAGGTCATGTCCTTCAATGAAAACAAATTGGCTAAAATAAGCTGTTCAGCAACATCTGCATACCAAGAGACTTACCTGACTAAGATTGCCGACATCTGCAGCAACATGGCTGAAATTCTCCCATAGCTGCCAGCTGTTCCTCCTGCAACAAGTCATGCTTGCTCATGCTAGCACCTCAACAACTTCGAACTCCAAATCAAGGGCTATACAAGTGTGTGCATCAGTGCATATATGTATAATAGATGTGTGTGTGTGTGTGTGTGTGTGTGTGTGTGTGTCTCTCTCTCTCTCTCTCTCT
>JAOTRH010051097.1:0-19339 GCA_034768845.1 Heliamphora exappendiculata
GGGTTTTATCCCTTCGGGTGGTTCTACAAGTTTTCAGACCTGATTGGAATACATAGATTCCATCTCTAAATTCATAGGTTTTTTCCAAAGATCTGCATCTTTGTCTTGTAGTGCTTTACAGGGCTCGGTATCCAGTTCTACTAGGATCCTGTTAAAAGACTCTCCCAAGAACATATACTGGTCAGGTTGATGAACAACCCTCACACTACGACGAGGCACTACTTGTGTCTGTGTACTAGCAGTAACTGGTTGTGCAGAATTTGAACCCTATGCATCAACACCCTATTCTTGATTTGCACATGTCCCGATAATCATCCCACTACGACTAGGTAATGGAATATCAGTGACTTGTGGTTCTTCTTCTGTTCTACTGGCATTTTCTCTCAGTTCTTCCAGAATAATTTTGCTATTGGGACTGTGGTCCATAATATAATCCTCTTCTAAGAATCGGACATTGGTGCTAACAATGACCTTTTGATCCTTAAGATTATAAAATAGACCACCCTTCGTTCTCTTAGGATACCCCACAAAGAAACAGACTTCTGTCCTCGGTTTTAACTTACCTGCGTTCTCTTTCAGCACATGTGCTGGATACCTCCAAATCCGAATGTGTTTCAGACTAGGCTTACGCCCGGTCCACAATTCTATGGGAGTAGAAGGTACCGACTTAGAAGGTACCATGTTCAGAATGTAAACCGATGTCTCTAAAGTGAGTCCCCAAAACGAATGCAGTAAACCTGAATAACTTATCACTGAGCTTACCATCTCCATGAGAGTCCTATTCCTTATTTCTGCTACACCATTATGCTGAGGAGTGCCAAGTGCAGTCAACTGGGAGGTAATCCCCTCTGATGATAAGTAGTCCTTAAACTCTCTAAAAAGGTATTCTCCACCACGGTCGGATCGTAGTGATTTGATACTTTTACCTAGACGCTTCTCCGTCTCCGCCTTGAATTCTTTGAATTTTTCAAAGCATTCAGACTTACGGTGCATCAAGTAAATGTATCCATACCTTGAGTAGTCATCAGTGAAACTGACGAAGTACTCAAAGCCACCTCTAACCCCAATTGTCATAGAACCACACACATAAAAATGAACCAGCTCCAATGGTTCTTTAGCTCTATACCCTTTGGCCGAAAGGGGTCTCTTGGTCATCTTTCCTTCTAAGCAAGATTCACAAATTGAAAGTGCCTCCACTTTCAATGAACTCAAAAGTCCATCTTCTACCAGTCTGTTTATCATTTTTAGATTAATATGACCCAAGCGTAAGTGCCAAAAAAATGTTTGGTTCATTAAAAAGGGAAACTTTCTCTTATATGGTAAATTAAATGTGTTATTTAATTTAGTCAGTTGCAATATAGGAGATATTGGGGTAATAACATAAAGATCATCCACCAATGTACCAGAACAGATAACCCGTTTACTATCCTTAATAACCACAGAGTTATTAAAATAAACCAAATATCCATCTTTAACCAATCTAAAAATAGAAACTAAGTTTCTTCTAATGGAAGGTACGTAAAGACAATCTCTCAATATTAAAACCTTATCTCCTCTAAAACTGAAAGTGACATCTCTCACTGCAGCTGTTGTTACCTTTGTATTATTGTCCATATACAGCTAAGTGTTAACCATCACTTAATCCCAAATCAATCGATTCGCAATGAATCCTTCAGATGTAGAAGTGATCCACACTAACAATTATCTAGAATTATCCCTAAAGGAGGTTTGTACTGGCGATATCGCAATTAATCTGTCCGATGGGGATAAATGACTTACTATCAACACGCAGCGTTTAATTGTATCGCCTACAAACTGGTGATGGAGACCGCGGAATTTATCTATAAATAAATTTCATCTCACACTTAGATTTTTAAAACATTTTTTAGGGTTATAAAAATCCGTTTAATTAAAATAAATTTATTAATTTCTAAAACTGCATGATCTGAAATAAGCAAATATCTTTATGTGTACACGATTCCAAAGATTCTGGTTTGCCAAATCATTTTTTCGTGTTTAAATGCGTAACAAATAAAATTTAATAAATGCACATTTTTTTCTTTCGCTTTTTAGCCGAGGTAGTGATTAAATGTATTTATATATTTTATTTTTCGTTCCACATTTTTTGAAAAATATTAATTTATTTCGATTAAATATTTTTCTATTTAATTAATTCAAAATTCAGAATTAATTTTAACGTTTTTCAAGATATCCAATTTTATGAAAAATTATCTTAAACGTGATATTTTGTGAAAAATAAAATATCTAAAAATTTTCATTTAATTAAAATTAATTAATTAAAAAAAATTTATTTTATTTTCTATTAAAAAATATTTTAATTAAAACCGAATTTCTGAATTAATTAAATCAACAAAATAAATAAAATAAATATGCAATCATCCACGCACTTCATATATATATATATATAAACACGATATGTATATATTTCGATTTTATGATCGAATAGAAACTCTCGTGAGTTTCAAACTCTTGTTGAAGATAAACTGTATCAATCCTCTTTCAAGTTTGATTCATGTATTTCAATTGTATCAGGATTTCCTAATACACTTCATTATGTACCGATATATCGTATCAGTATCAAAACACATCAGAATATCGATCAAAGACAGCCCCGAGCCAACCAACCACCGCCGGCCACCAAGCACTGCCGCCGGCGCCATCGCACCAGCCGCTTCAGGCAACTTTTGCCGCTTCGTTCGAGCTCCGTTTTCAACACTTTTTATACCGAAAAAAGCTCTAGAAAAGTAGTATTTTTTTGTCAAAAAATTTGCTCAAAAGCTGTCCAAAAAATAGGCTTCGATGGCCGTCGAAACACAAAGAACGCCGCTGCCACGCAACAGCATTGCGCTACCAACTTTCCAAGGCCGTTTTTGGCCTCATTCGAACTCCGTTTTCGTCCCGTTTTCTTTTCAAATGCAGCTAACAAAATATACTATATTTTTGTAAAAAAATTTTGATTCGAAAACAGCCAGAAAATTGCCTGAAAACTACTACCGCCGCTCACCAGCGACGCCGCCTGTTTAGGCTTTTTCTGGTGGTCTTTTTTAGCCTATTTTTTTTAAACAAATAGCTCAAATATCTAGTCACATAATGCTTCAAAGAGCGCCTAGAAAATAGTCCCGAAACAGTCTCAAAACAACCCCCGAACAGCGCCGCCTAGCGCTGCCGCCGCTCTGCCTATTAACCGCCTGATTGTGAAGTGTTTTTGGCCTAGTTTTTTTTTTCCTGATTTTTTGACAGTATTTTAAGAAATGTTTACTTCTATTTTATGCCTAAAAAATTACTCAAAAAATAGTCCAAAAAATGGCCCAAAAAATCATCAAAACTGCCGCCGGTGATGGGCTATTTTAGTATTTTTTTCGCTATTTTTAACTTATTTTTGCTGCTATTTTTAATGCATAAATACTATAAAAAATTCACCAGAAAAAACTGTTTAAAACATTTAAAAACTTATCACGAACCGTGGCCCGTATAAACCCGAAACCACGGCTGGTGTCGCCTCTGTTCTTCGTGTTCTTGGATATATTCAACTTGTTCTTAAATAATCTAAACAGATATTTTAAAAATAAAAACTTGTTATTACATGAATCCTATATCCTGAAGGCTCGCATTCAATCTATCACGGTCAACCCCGTGATTAAAAAAATAATCATCATTCAAAATCATTCAATCCAACATGAAATAAATGATAATCATAAAATCGGGATTAGAATACCTGCAAAACCAAGTTAGTAAAGTTCTAAAACTACCCAGCCCTGATAACCGTAAACGAAAAACAAAACGGCTCTGATACTAATTGTTGGAGGCAAAACTGCCAAGATGATTATTTTTGCAAATGATTTTCGAAAAAACTTAACTGGGTGGACAAACATCGAAACGAGCTCCAGATAAAACTTGACGTCGAACGATCAAAATTAAAACTCATGCAACAATAGTTAATTTAGAAGAATACATTTTTACCGGTCAGTTCTTCAACCACAATTTTGATTTCGAGTTGAAGCTACTGTCAGACCTTCTACTGTATTCCCTTATGCGACTCTTAAAAGTAGTGTGGGCTACAATCTATCAAGAACTCATACCTGCAGAATCTGGACAGCTTTAGCCTTGAAAGACAAGTTATGAAACTAGTTTAACCTACCCGCATATTTATAGGATTACAGCAGGAATCTGTGAAATAATTATGAGTAAGACTTCCAGTAGAACACAGACAGCCATTAGCGGTTTCCACAATTAAGCAAACCTCATAGCGGTACTATAATTATGGAAAATTAGTAGCGATTTCTATAATTTTCATAAAATATTGAATTACAGTTCACACCATTGAAGAACTATAATTGCACTCTTATTCATAATCTCAAAATCTTCTTGCATTAAGCTCATGTTATTAAATGTTTATCATTTCTCCCCACATTAAGATTCTCGATACTCGCTAATTAAATTTAATTACTGGTAATTTAATTTAATTACTGGTAATTTAATTTAATCACTTCTTGATATTTCTTAAGCTCTTTTGCTTAATTTATTTGACTTTCGGATAATCAAATCCACTTGCAGGGTTTGGCCCGGTCAAAACTTATAAGCTTCCTTAAGGGGGTATCGTCAATCTAGATTATTCGAGACATGAATTCTATAAATAATAAATATTCACCATATAATTAATACCGCTATCCAACTCACCAGAAATATAGACCCATAAAAGATCGCACCCTCTAATAAATCAAAACAATGAATATTAAATATACGAAAATTAATAATTATTTCAGAATTAAGAGTATAAGCACTATTCATCATAACCTTGGGTGTAAATTAATTTATATAGTCAGTATAATATTAATTATTCTAATATGTCCCATTCAATACACACAAAGTGGACTAACACAGAGAGTTAGAATAATAGACAACGCTATTATCTGTTCTCCGTAATCAAGACATGCCTATTAAAACTCTGTGCTATAGTTGTACTGATGGTATGCCTATTTCCATCTAAACTGTGAACATAAAACTTATATTCTGCAAGAACCTAAAATATAATCTTCTTTGTATAAGCCGCACTCTACACAGCAGATTAAATATTAAAAATATGATTTTTAATATACCAACCCTAACAGAGATCCGCCACCAGGAGCACTGCCAGGTAATGTATGTGCCTGTCAGAGAAGAGAGATACTATCGGCAAGATATCTCAATGCTACATATATGATAGTAAGAATGATAGATGAGAGCTGCAGCATTGTACCTGCCTGTGGGTGGTTTCTGCATGAGGTTTACTTTCTCCATTAGCCAAATCTGCAAAGAGTTAAGAACTAAGAGAAATCAATAAAATGGTGATTAATCCAAGGGCCAGAGGCAGTGTGTTTTCAGCTGACAGTGTTGAAGAGAAATGGGAAA
Source organism: Heliamphora exappendiculata (assembly GCA_034768845.1). NCBI lineage: Eukaryota > Viridiplantae > Streptophyta > Magnoliopsida > Ericales > Sarraceniaceae > Heliamphora > Heliamphora exappendiculata. The sequence continues at coordinate 5,410 of JAOTRH010051097.1, forward strand.
TAAAGGTTTTTAGTTTACCTGTAGAAGTAAAGGGCTACCAGCAAAAGTAGAAGTCTCACCACGATAAACAACATCCAGGCCAATCAGTGTCTCGGCTAAAACCATTGGGATAAAGTCTTTTCCTGACCACATCTGATCTACAATGTCAACCAGCGAGCAGTTAAAACGTCCATTGGAAGGAACTAAGAGGTGACGGGCATGGAGGCAGAAGCATAATGCATAACAGCGCTGCAACTGAAAGGAAAGGTCGCTGAGATCGCAAGTAGGTCGAAACCTCTCAATAATTCAGGGAATGTCAAGATAATCATCGAATGTTAAAAGGGAATCCTCCATTTTGGATAAGCCATAGAGTTGTATTATCTGTTGCCAAGTAGAGAGGAAAAAAGTTGGCACAACTACAGATGTTCTCGAGCTCAGATCCAGAATGGCAACAAATTCCTCTATAGTGGGGCACAACCCCTCCAAACCAAGCCGAAAGACATGGGTTTACGGGTCCCACGGTTGAGCAGTAGCTTTCAGTAATGGTCTGTTAATCTTCACAGTCATCAAGAAAAATAGAGCGTTGATACTGAATGGGGCAAAATTCAGACGTTCAATATGTGAAAACTCCTCAACCCATGCAAAAAGTGAGCCATGGAAGGAAGCCATTTTGATGAAAGTGACAGAAAATGGGAATCCCAAGGATGTATTTATAAGGCATGATAAGGCTGGACGTCAAAAAATTTAGAAAGGGTACAACTATTGTGGCAACCACTACCTTGGAGTTTGGGACTGCCATGTTAAAAGTACACAGTCCAAGGCCGCCAACTTCAAAGCTTGGCGACCGCCACCTTCAGACCCAGCGACTGCTAGTTTCAAAGGTGGCGGGCACCTTATTTTGTGCCCTCTTTTTTGCAATTTTGTATTCTGTGCCAGGATAAAACATTCATGGTCATTGTATCATGCAAAGTAGTTCAAGCAAGTAAATAAGAAAAACCATGTAAGCAGATGTGTATATAAAGAAGTGAATGGCACGAAGGCCTAAATGTGTCAGAAAGTATGAAGCAGGGGCATTAACAAATGAACTGGGTCACGCAGGCCCATAAAACCAAATGTATCAAGATGTCTCAAAATGTATAAAAAAAAGGGGGAAAAGAAATCTCTTTCTCAATATCTCCAGCGAACTCGGCGAGAAGAAGGCCCGGCATCGTCTGAGATGACATTCTCGAACAGAGTCTTCATATCGTCGCTGTCGCGGTCGAAAGAGGAAGACACAACCCAGGAGTGGCTCTTGGTAGAAGAAACAGATCCTCTAGAGCAAGCTCTGGAGGTGGAGGCACGACCTCAAGTTGGGGCACGAGCTGGAACCTGGGGCTCACCCTGACCTGGGGCACGTGGTTGTGAAAGAATAGAGGAACTAAACATAAGTAGGGAAAAGAATGAAGAAAAGAAGAAACTGACAAGATGTTGAGAAATACTCACTACCACAACTAGTTGGGTGAAGGCAACCTCAACTGCACGTAGAGCGGTGTCTTGCTGGAAAATTAAAGTCTACATACCGCTCACCACCAGCATGAGACGATCTAGCCAGGCCTGGTCCATCTGCCAAAAAGGAACAAGAGCTAAGCAGTCTAAATAAATGAAGGATAGAAAAGAAAACTGTGAAAAGAATATCAAACCTGGGCATGCACCAGTCTGTACTCCGGGGCCGGAGGAACGGAGATGGGGATATCGAAGGGATACCCTATCATAGAACTGAAACAGTCCAGGAAACCTCAACCGCTCCAGCTCCAGCAGGTCCGCTTGCAGCTCCAGCAGCAGCACCTACTCCCCTAGCCCCAGCACAAGTAACTCCAGCATCAGCATCAGGAACAGCCTCTAGTGCCCGTCTCCTCCTCCTACCAGTAGGCGCAGCCGGGCCAGGACCCAGTGGTCTTAACTGATGTACCTGGGCCTGTAACAACCCGGCTCAAACCCTAATATTAGCGACGGATGGACAATGAGAACTTCGGTCGTCATATGAATAAGAGAAACCCTAATTTAACCTAGAAAACCCTAAATAGGCCAAATCCTCAAAAGAGAAGCTTGAATACTCAGAGAAGTCTCAGGATAGCCTAAATTAAGCAATTAACATAAAATATAAATTTAAAAATTAAAAATTCTCATAATTAGGGTAAAATGAACATTTTGCCCCTACTACAGTAAAAAGTCTTAAAAATTCAAATTTTGATACATTAACACCCAAAATTAGATATTTATATAAAATTAAATAACAAAAGACAAAATAACAACAAAAATAACAAAAATACCCTTGCATGGCTGGCTATGTAGGGAATTGTGCACAAAAAGTTATTTTTTCCCTTTTTAAGCTTAAAAAAATAAAAAATAATTGTATAAATTAAGTATTATTGTGACCTAAGACTTATTATACAAGTAATATACATAATAATATAATAATATAGGTCAACAAAAGTAAACAAATTATTATTTAAAGTTTCTACACAATAAATAAGTTAAAAAGTCAATTCTTGTCAAAATAGCTTAAATTGACTTAAAAGTCTATACTTATTGAATTAATTGCTATACAAATTATGATAATACATGGAAAGACTAAATTAATTATAAACACATTAATATAATAGATTTTAGTAGGTTAAGATACCAAAAAGATACATAAAATTAATATTTTATACACTTTCTTGCACAAAATGATACTAAAATAAAATTTAAACCCCAAAATTAATAGAAGATCATATTTCTCTTCCCCAAACCTACCCTAGCCGAAACCCTAGCTGCCAAATCTGAAAATGTATTCCTTAAAAAGACCACACCTCCTATGCAACCAATAAAAATTAAGAAAAATTTAAATTAAAGCTTACACGTAATAATTATTTTACAATTTTTGCTATAAAACAAGACCCAAACCACCCATTCTATTCTCCATATTTCGGCCAAGAGGGTGAGGGAGAGCAACCGGAAAATATTCTATGTTTTTCCAAAAGAAGAAGGAGAAAAGAAGGAAAGAAGGAGGAAGAAGGAGCTAGGAAGGGCCAAGGCTAGTACAAAGCCAAGTCCTACCATCTTTCTACCATTAGGTCTTCAAAATAAGTAAGTAAATCCCTCAAAACTTTTGTCATTCTCTCATAAAATAACCCTCAATCCATCTCTACAAACAACCCTAAGAATAAGAAACAATATCTCACTGAAAAAGGCGTCGTATTAGTAGATTAGGGGCTATCTATGTAAGATCAAGTGTTGTATGTGCTTGCATGTGAGTGTTTTTGAGTTTTATGACTTAAATAGGTTCTAGAACATTGCTATGTATGAATATATGATATTCATACAAAGAAAATACATTAAACTTAAACATAACATGAGCTAAGTTACCGAAACCCTAGATAACCTAATTTTCTAGACATACTAACTTTCTGTCACGAACTTTAAACCACCATAATTAATTGTACAAAAATGATCTAAATGTAATTTTTATGTCCAGGCCTAGATTTGTAAGTTCTCTTTCATACAAAATTGGTTTGAAGTGATTTCGTTGGGTAGAACTCCAAATATACCATTTTTACCAAAGAGTGTCAGATTTTCACCACTCTGAGTTCCAGACACAAAAACCCTAAGTTAGAGTGAGGAACGAGCTTAGGTCAAAACATAAAAATTGTATATAACATATTTATCCTACTGTCCACCCAAACAGAGCCAACAATATGAAGTCTTGATGGGTCAAAACCTTCCTAAAGTCACTATTGTGATTCAGTGACTGACAGAGCTTTTTGTCATACATTTTTGTGGAACCAAAAACCTATGTTTTTAATGACCAAATCCAAAGGTAGTTTTCATTAAAAATGTAGATAACATATTACAATAAATACTGAGAACAAATTAGCTCAAAATACCCTTGGATGGTCCCCCAAAGGCCTTGTGCCTTCTCTGTTAAAAACCGTTTCTGCAGACCCTTTTAAGGCTGACTTAACCCATTTTATAAACTGCCCAAAATCATCAAGTTGTTCCAAACAACTAGTCTTAGCACAAAACATGAAACTTGTAGGGGACACGGTAATATAAAACCTCCCCAAAAATCATACCCATAGCCCTTGAATTGGTATCCCAAAACCGTGTCCAACAGAGGACCAAATTCTGCACTTTTCTCTGCAAAGTGCTGAATGGTTTCCCCTTAATTAAGATAAATGACCATTTTACCCTAGGAATTGTCCTTAGTGTTAAACATGAAAGTTTTAGAAAATATTTGTATCTAATTGGTGTTCAAAAATTAAAAATTAAATCCATGTCTAAGTACTTCAAAACACTGTTATAACTTTAAAATTGGCACTTGAACAATTACCTAAATTTGGCTAAGTGTCTGAGTAGTGTGTCACCTTATGGAACTTGAATTTATGGACTTTAAAAGATTTATGTGAATGATTGGTGTATGAAATTAATAATTTGATGATTAGAAATCATGCCGATAAGTTGGATCCATGTCATAGCCTATGCTTCGTATATAATTGTACTCTATACTTTAGTGAGTTGTACTTTGTGTTATATCATATTTATTTGCCATGCTATAATTAGTTGTACACGAGAAGCATGTTGCACACCATAAGCATTGTTACACTGGCATCTTGGTTTATCGGAGTCCTTTTTGTACCTATCATTGTTGGTTGGGATATGTGTAAATCATTCATTCTATGGTTTTGAACCTAGGGCGTCCCTAGTTGACAGTTTTGAAAATGAATTAGGAGATAGCTTATTATAAAAAGGGGTTAGGCACAATGGGTTCATCTCTATCCTTTTAATTAAACTTTGGGTTGACGGCTAACGAGCATCCTGGTCCTTAATGTGGGATCGATTGGCCAGGATAAGGATGGATAAAATTGGTTGGCCCACCCCCACACCATTGCCATTGAGTAAAACGACTGAGGCATGTAGCCAAGGCGAGCATTTACCTTTCACAACAAGGCAAAGATAGGTTCGGTAATCAAATTCCCATCAAGTTTACTCTGTAATTCTCAACATGAAATTCATGATATTGTCCTGGATGTATACTGGGTTGGGCAACTGTATTGCATTTATTTGCTTCACGCACTTGTGTCATTGTTCTTATACATACTTATCCTGTTGAAAATGTTAAATTTATCTGTCTCTTTGACCTTAAATTATATTGGCTATTATACGATATGTATTGTGGAATATTTTATTGTGAGTTTCTTAGACGGTTTAGGAAATTTATTTATGGACTTTGGCTCATGGCATTCGTGCCACAGGTGAAGAAGAAGAACCTTTTGAGGAGGGTGTGTTCGTAGAAGAAGAAGACCTCAAGGATCGGGGTGAGTGGCAAGAGCCATCCGATCCCAACAACGCTGTTTGAAGACGTTGAATTTTCTTTCTTTTGTTCTTTTGTTCAGTCTCCACGAACATTTTGTAATTTTTGTTAAAACTCTCTGGATGACTGTAAGCGTTAAATATTTTGAACAAGTTCTAAACCTCTAATGATGTAGTTTTTATCATATGTAATTATGAATGCACGGCTAGAATATTTCCCTTATCTATAGTTTTGTATGTCCCGACATGCCCGGAGGACGGGGCGTTACAGTTGGTATCAGAGCTTAGGTTTAGTGAACCTTCAGACCTTGGGAGATGGGAGATTACGAGTTATGTAGCATATAAACTCTGTAGAATGTCTGTACTATTAATTTATCACATATAATTTTAACAACTTGAAATCTTTACCTTAGGATTTTCTCTATCTATCTTTCTTTAGGATGGCGTCCGACGCAGAGCCAGCTAGGGAACCATGGGCAGCACCAAAATTGAAGACTCAAATTCTGAAGAAGATCCAAAAGAGGACCCAGAGGAGATACCCGTGGAAGAGCAAGATCCTATTGACGCCGTCCCTTTAGCTTGGGTTTTCCCGGAGGAATGGCAGGCCAATCCAGAAGATGAAGGTGATGAGATGGAGGCAGATGAAGAACCGAACGAGGAAATTTTGATGCCGATGACAATGATGACGACAACGATGACGACGAGGACGACGACGAAGAAGAAGAAGTGGCGATTGCTTTCCCATACGATCAGCTTGAGGCACCTCCGCCTGAGTCTAATGTAGATGAGACTATGGATATCGCCATCTATTACGGCTGCCCAAAGTGCCAAGGCTTCTATGTGGGGGATCGGGTGTACGCCAGAATCTACCCAGAACACATGTGTAAGTGGAGAAAACCAGAGGCTTTTCCGCGCTACATGGGACCCTTACGTGTGATCGAGAGATGCAGTCGAAAACTCTACCGCCTAGACTTTCCTCCCAGATTCAAGACGTGACTGGGGGACATGTTAACTATAAGATGGATGCAGCATCAGAGGCCAATAGACAAGAGAGGAATTATCGACCCACGTGACCCGGCCATCAATTTTGATGACCCCGAGACATATCAAGAGACTCCAGCTGTCGTAACCAATAGAGTGCAAATGGGGCCAACTAACGCCTGGCATGCCGAGGTGTAGTAGCGCTGCTACAAGATCACCAAGGTGACCTGGGAGCGTGAAGCAATTTTTTTTGACAAACTTTGCGTGAAGCAATTATCCGCTACTTTTACCCGCATTTGTTCGTTTAGGTTTTAGCACGTTGGCCTTGTACTTTTCCCTTTAACTCAAAGATTGTATGTATGATGTGTGAACTTTTAACAAACTTGTATTGACTGTGAGTTGAGATAAAATGCAAATTTTGATGTCAAAATCTTTATGAGTTGTTCTGTAAACTTCAACCTAACTCTAAAAAATCCCAAAACACAACAAATAATTAAAAACTAGAATAACTCTCAGAATCATAACACTCTTCTTATTTTATTTTAGAATGGCGAGTAAAAGACCTAACAACTGACAAGAAAATGGGCCTACAGACGATGAGGTACTGGGACTAGATCAAGTGTTACGGGAATTAGCCGTTAGCATTAACCACCCACATGTACGCGACCGAGCTTGGTTTTTGTCAGAACTAGAAAGGCAGCGAGCCCCGACGTTTCAAGGGGGAGTAGAGCTAAGAGAGGCAGAAGAATGGCTTAGAGCAGTCAAGAAATTATTTAACTCGATGGGAGTCCAGGATGAGGCCGATCAAGTGGCTTTAGCTACCCACTTGCTGGAAGGAGAAGCCGATCATTGGTGGACTATGGTCAACAACACTCGGAAGTAGCGACTCTGATGTGGGAGCAGTTTATAAAGTCTATTTTTGGAAAAATATTTTCCAGCCCCTTTCCGTCAAGGGGAAATTTGAGAATTTTTGGAACTTAAGCAAGGGTCAATGACCGTGACGCAGTATGTGAATCGTTTCGAGGAATTGAGCCGTTTTGCCACAACCATCGTACCGAATGAAGATTCGAAGGCGCGAAAGATCAAATGGGGCTTGGAGCCATCCATCCAAGCAAGGGTGATCTGCTTGCAGCTTCCCACCTACACTTAAGTGGTACGCACAGCCTTGTTAGCTGAGATAGATCAAGAAAACTCAAGGAAGACATAGAACCTGAAGAGAGGAAGTACTAGCTCCGGAGGACCAGGGAGGAACAACCAAAAGTTTATCCCTAAGAAGCCGTACCACCAGGGGTACCGATAAGGGGGCGACCAAGGGACCCTCCCGCAACATCCGTGGTGTGCTTTGAATGTCACCAACCAGGACATAGAAAGTATGAGTGCTCGCGCCTCACTTAGAAGAATCCGAACAACCATTCACAACAGTAGAGGCAACTCCAAACCCAGCGGCCTAGGTACCCACAACAAGTCTAGGTCACCAAGCCAGCTACTCAGCAACAAAATAGAAGGGGAAGACCACCGCTCAACCAGATAGTAAAATTCTGGTTATCACCCAGATCTACTATTTGGGTGATCGTAGATCGCCTCACTAAATCAGTACATTTCCTGCCAGTTCGAACTTCCAAAAAGCTAAAAACCCTGAGCCAAAGTACATTTGAGAAATCGTACGTCTTCATGGGATTCCACTGTCTATTGTGTCAGATCGAGATCCACGTTTCACCTCACGATTATGGTAATGTTTGCAAATCGCTTAAGGAACGGAGCTTTGCTTCAGCACTACCTTTCACCCGCAGACTGACGAGCAATCTGAACGTACAATTCAAACACTGGAAGACATGCTTCGAGCTTGCGTCATAGATTTCAAGGGACATTGGGAGAAACACTTACTGTTGGTCGAGTTTGCTTACAACAATAGCTATCAATCCAGCATTGGCATGCCACCATATGAAGCCCTTTATGGAAGACCATGCCGTTCGCTGATTTGTTGGACTGAAGCAAGAGAAAATGCACTTCTTGGGCCGAATCTAGTACAAGAGACCATCGAGAAGATCTGACTCATTCAACAACGAATAGCCACTGCATAGAGCTGACAAAAGAGCTATGCAGATCAATGACGAAGGCCACTACGATTTGAAATAAAAGATCATGTATTCCTAAAGATTCAACCACGAAGAGGGGTGACACGCTTTGGCCAAAAAGGGAAGCTAACCCTAAGATACATCGGGCCGTTTGAGGTTCTGGCCAAGGTTGGGGAAGTGGCATATCATTTGGCTCTACCACCGTAACTCGCCAACATTTTTCATGTGTCAATGCTGAGGAAGTATGAACCTAATCCTACCCATATTCTGGATTGGAGGGAACTCTATGTTGACAAAGATATCACATTCGAAGAACAACCGGTAAGGATTATCGATCAAAGAGACAAGATTTGTAGGGACCCGGACCATTGTTATTTTCTAAGCGTTAATGAAAACGAATATGTTATGTCCGATGGAGATGTTTGGGAGTGTAAATCAGGCGTGAGAATTAATTCTTGTGCTTGTATGTGTTCTTTAATGATGGTTGAGGGTGGAATTATGCAGGAGAACGTGGTTGGATGATGTTTTGTACGTGTTTGGTTCAGTTGCAGCTTTAGTGATTCGAGGTCCCAGCCCAGGTTGACCGCTCGAGCGAAGGTCTTACCGCTCGAGCGGACAGGTGGCCGAGAAGTCTTAGAGGAGGGGACTGCTCAAACGGTGGAGGTCCACTCGAGCGGACTAAATCGGAACAAGCGTTTTAAAAAGTCGTGTAGAGCCTTTTCTTTCTCATTCTTTTCATGTCTCTCTCTCCCTAGAGCCTAAGTGAGAGTTCGGGTTGGATCTTGGGTGTTGTTTGGAGCTTCCCTTTGTGAGATCTCATCCTTCCACCTCGACTGTTTGTCGTTGGAGATCCGATCTTGGCGTTGGATGCTTTGTTCGCACCGCATGGTTGGAGACTTTCGTAGTTGGAGTTCGTGTGAAGCTTTTTCTTGTGGATCTAGCACCCAAAGGTAGGATCTAAGACTTTCTTTGAATATCTTTGTGATATGTGTCGTATTTTCTAATTTATGAACAAAAAAACATGAAAATCGTGTTTTCAAAGCCCTAGTCTTAAGTTTGGTGATAATGAGGGTTAAATCTGAGGTTTATGAGGGACTTAACATGTTCCTATCTTGACATTGTTATTTCTTGTGATTGGACTGAAAAATGAGAAATTGGGGTTTGGGTTTTGGGTCAAAACCATGAAAATTGGGGGGTTTGGGTTTAAGAAACTGGTATGATGAAATTGATATAACTGTTAGTTAAATTGGGAGTTGTCATAACCTATTGTAAACCTATTCCATGAATTTATGTGACACATGTTGATGTCAAGCAAAAATTATGGGTTTTATTGTGTAAAACTGATGAATTTGTGAATTTGAAACCACATGAACGGTTAATTCGGGTTTGAGCCCTAAAACGATGGAAATATGAATAATGAAAACATGTAATAATATGGGTTTGGTGAGAGGAACCATATGGGTTGGACTCCATGTGTGTTATGTTGTGTTATGTTAAAAAGGACCGATTTCTAGATCTACGAATCGTTTAAGGTTGGGCACGAGTTGCTCCATGGTGAAAGACCAAAAAACTGTGTAGATAAGGTTCTCTATCCACTGGCTAGCAACCGGGAAAGAACGTTAGTCGTGTCGGGGTATAAAATGTTCCATTACTTCATGGGGCATGTGTGGCCGGGTTGCAGGTAACGCTACGTGGGTCTATACGCTCGTCCGACGTCGGTGCCTATGTTTTTGAATCATGAGTTGGTGAAATACGAAATGTGTCAACAAAGTGTACGTATGTGTGTGTAGTAAATAATTGGGTTAATTGAAATGGTAAGGGTGTTGGGTTAACGGTGAATGATAAATGAGTTGGGTTCTTGGGGTCGAACAAAATGGGTATTTTCATGGACATTGAAGGTAAGTATGGAACAATAATTCTTTCGTCCAAAAACCCAGTTATGCATGGAGAATTTATCTCAGAACAACAATATAAAATTGATCAAACTTATATGTGCATCTTGCATAACCATCTTCGCATGTCACACATATATTCAATGCTAGTCTTGTTCCTATGAGCTTTGGCTCATGTTGTTTAACAACATTTCAGGTGATAGCGAAAAGAAGACGTTGGAGTAAGACCAGTGGTCGATGGCTTTTTTTGGATAATTGATAGAATTACATTTCTTTAGATAGTTGATTTTGTGAAATGAAATTGTAAAGATCTAATTCCTTCTTTGAGCCTTCGAAATATTGTAATTGTGGACCAGAATACCGTTGTTGTAAGGCCTTAGGGTTATATATTCATGTGGTGCATGCATGAGAGGACGCTCTTGTATTGGTTGGGCTGGACATTTTAATCTTTTGATTGATAATTTTTGATAACGACTTTTAAAGTCGAGTTATTATTGTAACACCCTAGTCCGAACTCTAGTAGTAACCACTTAGATTGTAACAACTCGGCACAAACCCAAGTATTAGCGACGGATAGATAATAAAAACCTAGGTCGCTGTATGAACAAGAAAAATCCTAATTAGCCCAAAAACCCTAATTAACCCAGAAATCCTAAATTTGACCCAAAAACCCTAAAAGAGGCCAAATACTCAGAAGCAAAATCCTAATACTCAGAAAAGTCTCAGAACAGCTTAAATTAAGTAAATAACATAAAATATTAAATTAAAAATAAAAAATTCCTATCATTAAAGTAAAATGACCATTTTGCCCAAAGTACAGCAAAAAATCCTAAAAAATTCAAAAGTTGACACATGGACATCCAAAATTAGATATTTATATAAAAATAATTAATAAAATAAAAAATAACAACAAAAATGACCAAAATGCCCTTGCATGGCTCGCCACCTAGGAGTATGTGCCCCAAAAAATCACTTTTTGCCTTTTTAAGCTTAAAAATGAGAAAATAATGTATAAGTAAAGAATTATTTTGACCCAATAATTTTTATACAAGTAAAATATATAATAATATAATAATATAGCTCAACAAAAGTAAACAAATAATTATTTAAAGTCTCTACACAATAAATAAGTCAAAAAGCCAATTCTAGTCAAACTAGTTTAATTAAACTTAAAAACCTACACTTATTTGTTTAATTGCTATCAAAATTATGATAAATCATGATAAGACTAAATTAATTATAAATACATTAATATATTAGGTTTTAGTAGGTTTAGGTACATAAAATTAATATTTAATGCAATTAAATACACAAAAATGCACCAAAATACCATTTAAAACCCTAATTAATTACCAAAACAGCTTTTTATCTTCCCAAACACTGCATGGCCAAAATTCACCTGCCCCAAATCTGATTTTTCATACCTCAAGCCCCTCCCACCTCTTAAACAACCAATGAGAAAAAGTTAAAAATCCAAAACATTTACATAAATGTCATAATTATTTTTATTAACCTTTTTCCTATAAAATGAGAGATAGACCCTCCCCATTCTCCTTCATATGGTTCGGCTGAGAGGGTGAGAGAGTGAGAGAGACCTTCAAAAAAAAATTCTCTAAGTGTCTACAAAGAAGAAGAAGAGAAGAAGGAAGAAGGAAGGAAGGAGGAGCTAGGAGGAAGCAAGGAGAAACATTGAAGCTAAGTCCATTTCTTCTTATATCTTTGTAGCATCAAAGCAAGTAAGCAACTTCCTTAAATCTTCTGATATTCTCCCCTAAGATGCCCCTCAATCCATCTCTATAACAAACCCTAACAACAAAAAACAAAGATTGAGTCAAAAAAGGCATCGTATGAGTGATTTAGGGGCTGTTTATGTATAAGTAAACTTTGTATGTATTTGCATGTGTTTATTTTTGAGTTTGATGGCCTAAACATGTTTTGGAGTTTTAGTTTATGTGAGTTTACAACATGCATGCAAAGAAAACATGTCAAAAATGTACATAACATAAGCTAAGCATGTAAAACCCTAAGTAGCCTGATTTTCTGAACTTGTTCACTTTCTACCACCGACTTTAAAACACCATAACTAAATGTAAAAAAATGGTCTTAAAGTGATCTTTTTGTCCAGACCTATATTTTTCAGTTATCTTTCATAAAAAATTGGTTTGAAGTGATTTCGTTGCGTAGAACTCTAGATATCTCATATTTTTCAAAGAGTGTTAGATCTTGACCACTCTGAATTACAGACCTAAAAACCTTAAGTTAAAGTGAGAACCGAGCTTATGTTAAAACATAAAACTTGTAGAGGACATATTTATCTTTCTATCTACAAAAAATAAGCCAAAACCATGAAGTTTTGATAGGTCAAAACCCTTCCCAAAGTCACCATTGAGGTTCAGTGACTGACAAACCTCTCTGTCACACATTTTTGTGAGACCCAAACCCTAACTTTTTAGAAGCCAAATCCAAAAGTGGTAAATATAAAAAATTTATCTAACATATTAAACTAATTATATTCAAAAATCAGCCCAAAATACCATCGGATGATACCCCAAATATGTTAAACATTCTCTATTAAAAACACACTATGCCGACCCTTTTTAGGCTGACTGGACCCTTTTTATAGATTGACCACAATCTCAAACGTTTTTCAAATAACTTTCCCTAGATCAAAACATGAAATTTGTAGGGGACACCTTAAACTAAAACCCCACCAAAAATCATAGCCATAGCCCTTGAATTGATACCCCAAAACAGTGGCCAACAGAAACTCAATTCCTATGTATTTCTTTGAAAATTGTTGAACCGTTTTTATTTAAATAAAATAAATGACCCCCGTGCCTTAGGATCTAGCATTAGTGATAAACATAAAAGTTGTAGGGAATATTGTTATCTAATTGGTGTTAAAATTTTAAAAAATAAATTAGTGTCTAAGTGCTTTGAAATACTGTCGTAACCTTAAAACTAGCAATTAAAATTTGTACCTAAAATCGGCTAAGTGTTTGAATGGTGTGTTGCTTATGAGACTTGAGTGTGTGAACCTTATATGAACTTTTTAAGTAATTAGTATATGAAAATGATGCATTTGATGAAATAAACTCATGCCGATGATTCGATTCTTTGTCACATAAATTATAGTCATACTTTGCATGCATGTACTTGATGCTTTAGCAAGTTGTACCATGTGCCATATCATATTTATATGCCATACTATAATTATTTGCACACGAGAAGCATATTGCACATCATAAGCATTCATACACTTGCATCTTGGGTTATCAGAGTCTCTTTTGTACCTATTATTGTGGGTTGCATCCTGTACACTTGTTTTGGTTATTTTAAACCTCGGTCATACTTGTTGGGTATATGTCCACTTGGTTCCCGTTGCTCCTTGAGTTGTGGTTAAATTATAGAACTGGTGTTAACACGGGCAAATTGGGTAATTTTGGAGAAGAGCCAAATTCGGCAGACCTAACCCCACTGCAGTGGAAACTTCGAAGAAGAACCTAATTATGGCCGACCTAAACCCCATTGCCACGATGTTTAGAAGGGTATTCGGAGTATAACCTAATTCGGCAGACCTAACCCCACAGCGGTGGTAACTTCGGAGAAGAGCCCAATTATGGTGGTCCTAAATCCCTCATCTTGGTACTCTAAATAACATGAAGTGTCTTT
>JAOTRH010051108.1:0-19339 GCA_034768845.1 Heliamphora exappendiculata
AATGCAAAACCATCTCAAATTGTTTCTTATTAATATGCCAGGGATCCAGAATAAAATACATAAAAAGCATGACTTTTTAGTTTACATTCTCAATAATCTCCCACTTTTACTCAAAGCCATACAGGAAAACACTTGACACCTAACCCTTCTACATGGTTATCAAAGACTTTATGAGAAAATGCCTTAGTAAAAGGATCCTCTAGGTTATCCGCAGATGCTATCTTGAAAACTACCACATCTCCACGCTGCACGATCTCTCGGATGAGATGATACTTCCTCTCAATCTGCTTTCCCCTTTTGTGGACTCTTGGTTTCTTCTAGTTCGCAATCGCTTCACTGTTATCATAATAGAGTACAATAGGCGATTGTACCGAGGGTACCACATCCAAGTCATTTAGGAAGTTCCTGAGCCAAACTGCTTCTTTAGCTACATCCGAAGCTGCAACATATTCAGCCTCTATGGTAGAGTCAGCAATACAAGACTGCTTCACGCTCCTCCAACTAATGGCTCCACCTCCCAAGGTAAACACATTACCCGAGGTGGACCTCCTAGAATCTCTATCTGCCTGGAAATCTGAGTTAGTATACCCAAGAGGTATAAAACTATCAGCCTGGTACACCAACATATACTCCCTAGTCCTTTTCAGGTACTTGAGTATACTCTTGACCGTAGTCCAATGCTCTTCCCCTGGGATGAGCTCAATATGCCAAATTGAGTAATAATAAAATCAATATAATGGGCTTAGGATGAGCTTAACATCCTACGTGATCGATCTCATATGAGTTTGATCCCAAGGATTTGGCCCGCTTGTCCCAAGTCCTTCATGTCAAATTGACTCGTTAACCACACATTCACCGAAGATAGTAACCCCACATCATTTTCGATAAGGAGAATGTCATCAACATAAATGACTAGAAATTCCACCTTATGCCCATCGCGCTTCCAGTACACACAATACTCAATAGGATACTGATCAAAGCCAAAGCTATTAATCGCCTGGTCAAATCGAGTATTCTAAGACCTTGATGCTTGCTTAAGCCCATAAATAGATTTCTTAAGCTTGCACATGATGTGCTCCTGGCCTTTTGCTATGAACCCATTTGGCTGCATCATATAGATGCTCTCGTCAAGACTTTCGTTAAGGAATGCCGTCTTGAAGTCCATTTGCTAAATCTAGTAATCGAGATGAGAAGTAATGGATAAGAGAATTCGAATGGACTTAAGCATAGCCATCGACGAATAGGTTTTCTCATAATTGAACCCTTCTGTCTGAGTAAACCCCTTTGCAACAAGCCTAGCTTTGAAGGTTTCTACCTTTCCGTTCACTCCTCTCTTTTTCTTTAAGATCCATTTGCACCCGATGGATTTTATCCCATCTAATGGATCTACAAGCTCCCAGACCTGATTAGAGTACATGGACTCTATCTCAGATTCCATAGCCTTTTGCCATAATTCTGCATTCTTGTCTTGTAGTGCTTCATTATAGTTGCTGGGTTCAGTATCATGTTCTTCTGGGATCTTGTCGTAAGACTCTCCCAAGAACATGAATCTCTCGGGTTGACGAACAACCCTTCCACTATGACGAAGTTCCTGTTGTGTACTCACGATAAGTGATATCTCATTCCGTTCATTAGGTATGTTTTCCAGTTATACCATATTTTTATTCCTCACCTCTTCAAGAATAACTTGTGATCGGAGTTTGTGATTTATTACATAATTCTCTTCTAAAAATCATGCATTTGTGCTAACAAATATCTTCTGACTCTTAGGATCATAAAATAAATCACCTTTAGTTCCATTAGGGTATCCTACAAAGAAACAGACATCTGTCTTTGGTTCCACCATACTTGCATCTCCCACCAACACGTGTGCTGGGCAACCCTATATCCAAAAGTGTTTAAGACTTGGCTTACGCCTAATCCATAATTCCAAAGGGGTTCCAGTAACTGCCTTAGTAGGCGTCGAATTCAGAATATATGCCGCCGTTTCTAATGCATACCCCCAAAACAAATGTGGTAAATCTGAATAGCACATCATGCACCTCACCATCTCCTTAAGGGACCTATTCCACCTTTCTGCTACACCATTCTGCTGAGGCATACCTGGTGCAGATAATTGAGATGTTATCCCATGTTCTGATAAGTAGTTTCTGAACTCCCTAGAGAGGTATTCACCTCCACGATCAGATCGTAGAATTTTGATACTTTTACCTCTTTGCTTCTCCGCTTCTACCTTAAACACTTTGAATTTCTCAAATGTTTCAGACTTGTTGTGAAGCAGGTAAACGTATCCATACCTAGAGTAATCGTCAATAAAAGTGACGACATACTCATACCCACCTCTTGCCTGGATGTTCATGGGACCACATAAATCAGAATGAACTAATTTTAACACTTCTTTGGCTCTAAGTTCCTTAGTCATAAACAGCCTCTTGGTCATTTTACCTTCTAAATAGGATTCGCAGGCTGAAAGTGCCTTCACTTTTAATGAACCTAAAAGTCCATTTTCAACCAGTCTTTGTATCCTTTTTAGATTAACATGACCCAAACAAATATGCCAAAGTAGCGTTTGGTTCAAGGAAAAAACTTTCCTTTTAAGTGGTAAAACATGTAAATTATTCACCTCATTATTTTTATCAGCAGAAATAATAGGGTGTAAAATATAAAGAGCATTTTCTAATATACCACGACAGATAAATTATTTTCCAACCATAATACTGCATGAAAACTTATTAAAAGAAACAGAATATCCATCATTCCCCAAACAGGAAATCGAAACTAAGTTCCGCCTGATTTGGGGTACTTATAAAATGTTCTTCAAAATTAAATATTTATTTTTACTGAAATAAAAAAATATTTGTCCCACTGCAACAGCAGACACCTGAGAGTTATTCTCCATCTGAAGATAGACCTCACCCTCTCTAAGTTGCCTGGTTACCTAGAACCCTTGCAAAGAATTGCAAACATGATTAGTGACTCCCGTATCGACACACTAGGTTTTCGTAGATACAACCGCTAAACATGATTCAACTACTAGAGAAAAGGCAATACTTGCAACTTACTTGTTCTTTCGGTCAGGACAGTCCCTCTTCTAGTGTCTCGATTTTTGACAAATGTAGCACTTGTCCTTAGGCGCCTTTACTTTTTCCTTGGTAAGTGATGGCTTAGCCTTGCCAACCATCCTTGCATTTCCTGTTGCTGTCCTTTCTTCTTCTTCTTGCCACCTCTTGGCCTAGAAGTAGAAGCCTTTTCAGCAATAAATGCATAGGTTAGCTTGCGGATAACACCTTCCACTGCCTGTAGTTCTTTCAACAATTCTGCCAGAGAAAAATCCAGTTTGTTCATAGTGTAGTTTAGACAAAATTGTTGAAACGAATCAGGAAGTGACTAGAGCAAGATATCGATTTGGAATTTTGCATCAATTTTTGCTCCAAGGACCTCCAGCACGTTAAGAAGACCGATCATTTTCAAAACATGGTCCCTAACAGGTGTACCCTCAACCATAGTTGTGTTCATGAGAGCCTTCATGGTCACCTGCCTTGCTGCCCGACCCTGATCACCAAACATTTCTGTAAGGTTCAATAGGATCTCAGCTGCAGATGCCATAGACTGATGTTGGCATTACAGAACATCCGACACAGATGCCAGGATATAACAGCTAGCCATCTGATCAACCTTCTTTCACTTCTCATAAGCCTAGACCTCCTGTTCGGTGGATCCATGATGAGGAGCGGGAGGGCAGGTGTCATGTAACACAAACCTAAGTCGTCAGAAGATAAAATAATATCGAGATTCCGTTTTCATGTGATAAAGTTTGGTCCAATAAGTTTATGTTCCTTGAGAATTGTCGCTAGTTGATTGAATGATCCAATTATTAAATCCTGAGAAACAAAAGAGAAAATCTTTTTAATTCTTTTATCAAATTAGGGTCCCTCAACCTTTTAATTTAAAAAATAATTATTGACAGTCCGAATCTTTCGTGATTAAGCAGGCCACGTAGTGTGGGCGTCTACTAATCAACACCTGTCCGGACAGACATGCCAGCCTATTAATTTACTGCCGAAACTAAATATCATAATAAAAAAAACTACCGGCCCAAAGTCACATCAATTGATAGGTTACGTAGTGTGGATGTCTAACAATTAACGAACAAAGAACTATTAGATTTTTCATTCCTTGATATAGGACATTCCAAGTAAATAAAATAGCCAATAAATTTTGGTCCCCACAAATAAAAACAATAGCTCCTTAGGGAGGATATTTTTATTCACGGATTAAGTGTATAACCATTACTATTAATTTGAAAATACTGTGTCAAAATCCGGGGCCCGGTGTGAACGAACCCTACTTCGCACTATTTTCAAGTTTACTTTTTTCGAAGATTCGTCCTAAAGATACCATGACTATAGCCATTCCTTATGGAGATCGAAAGTCGAAGCCGGCGCGTGAGTTATAATCACATCTCCTATGAATGTGTAATGGAGAATGTATGATTTATCTGTGACTAAACCCTTCTCCCACTTAATATTTTAAAAATCGAGAGTTTTACCTTTTTGTTCATTTTAAACGATTAAACATATTTTAATACCTGATTAAAATAAATTCGATTTTAATCAATTAATATATTACTTGTTTAACTATAATAAAATAAACAAAAAGCTTTCTTATTTAATTTTGCGTAAGAAATTAATTACCCGAATTTTAATTAAAAAAATTTAATTAATTTTAACAAAAAAATTAAATAAATAATTATCTATTTATTTTCTCGTTTTAAAAAATTGTTAGGATTATTTATTTTATAAAACTGTTTTTTGTAATATACTTTCGATAATTAAAATCATGCATAAAAGAAAAAAAAATAAAATAAAAAATTATTCACGCAATTAAATAAAATAAATAAATAATTAATTAAACAATGACAAAATAAATATAAATTAAGTCGTTATGATCCGGTCCATCAGTTTAATCTTTTAATTCGACGGTCTCGAATTAAAGATTAAATACTTAGGGTTTTAGAACCCTAAACAAGCCGTCAAAGACCTGAACTTCCTCCTTAGCCTCCAGACGACCGTCACAGCCCCGGACCACTGCTGGAACGCCAAAAAAATGCTGAAAAAGAAGCCCAAACAGCTCCATATGTTGCCGAAAATCTACTGCCTTTGGCAGCCCTGCGCCGCCTTTTTTCAGCTGCTGTTTGACCGCCTTGCTGCCACTGTTGAACCTCCAAAAAATTATGGTAGGTAGAGCACATTGAGGTCTTGATCTCCAAAAAAAATTGCGTCAAAATACGATGTCGAAGTGGCCCAAAAAAATCCTCAAAGTGCCGACCAGCTTTGAAGCACCTTTTGACCCCTTTGCCGCCGTTGTTGAACCGCAACCGAACCACCATCGAATAGCCAACGGACAACCTTAATTTTAGCAAAAAAATTACGTCGAAAAAGATTACCGAAAGCCCCAAAACAAGTCTCGAACATAGTGTCCCTGTTCAGCCGAACAGCCCTTGCCGCCACTGCCTTGTTGTTCTTCTTTTTGTTTTTGTCCCTCGTTTTGCGTGATCCGATTACAATCTTGATCTAGAAAAAAAAGAATGAATTAACAGATTACATCGTCAAAAACCTATACCCCACGTAGGAGAAATACAACCGATCTAATCTCGAAACAAAATCGTCGAGATAAACGATTAAAAACGATATAAATCAAACATTCATTCATACATTCATATTATCGGATTATAACGACATAGGATGAAAAACAAAGGTTAGCTCAATGGTTTTTCATGAAAAACGCAACTGTGGCTCTGATACCATTGTTGGAGTGGAAAACATTTTGAACCGACGCCGTGACCATTAAAAATGACGTATGCGTTTTTCATGAAAACTGAGAACTATATTGATCTTAATAGTATAATACCTTTATGAAACTTGTCGAAAAGTTTTAAGAAATCCCGAATACGTTGAAGACGACCTTGCAATCTTTCCATGTATGTCCCGGACGCACTACAATGATCACGGTGTGTGGGCACCTATTCCGATCGAAGAGTTCTTCCTCCTTTCGGTTTCTTCTCATACACTTATCTCCAAAAAGACAAAATTAATTGCCAAAAGAGAGAAGGGGGCGGCAGCTAGGAGAGGGGATTAGGGTTAGCTCGTTTCCTCTTAATGATATATCCCATATATATCACATAAGATATATATGGCATCTATATCTCCCTACCTGAAAAATAGCAAGAGATATATATCCATCATAAAAACAAATCTCCATCCTCACATTAGGGTCGGCCACCTAGGGAGTAATCCCTAGGTGTGCCAAAAACCAAAACCGCTCTTCAACATTTAATTTAATTCCTGAATGTCCCCGGTGGTAAAATCGGCATTCTAATTAAATTAAATAATTACCGAAACCAACAATAAAAATATTCGTGCGTATAATGGGCTACGTGAGGGATCACGAGGAAGTATAGGACTTGGACTAACCATACGGGAAAATTAGATATCCCTAACTCTGTCCCTGAGCTAGATCATTTCCCGTACGAACCAGAACTTATTCCACTAAAGGTCCTGATTGAACTCTCGTCCCTAACTCAAATTATGTCTTGAGTTTTCAATTATCAAATGCACTGAATTCTCTCGACGTTTAAGATATGGATTTCTAATAAATAAATTAGGTTACTGACAACCCGATTTAATTATCCTCTTCTCCTCGCAACCGCACCGCTTAATCTTTTGATATGCAGGATCCAAAAATCCACTGTACAAGTTTAGCATAATCAAACCTATAAGCAAAGCACACGAGGGGCAACTCCTCAACCTAAATCGGACGTGGTTTTTGTCAGCTGATTATTAATCATCAGACAAATAATACAGTACCCAACTCATCGATATTGTTGATCTCGTGGAGAAAATCTCAACCATTGACGACTCAAAGTATTGTACATCATTTGAACACAATTAATCTATCACTTTGGAATTAAGAGTTCGTACAATACATGATAATACGGGATGTGGATAATTCATATAGTCAGTATAGAATCGATCATCCTATTGATCCCGCTCAATACACTCCAAGTGTACTAACACATCAAGTCCGAACATCGAATTCTCAAAATCTGAATTCGATCCGTTCGACCTAACCAAGACCAGCTACTATAACGATGTACTACAATCGTACCAATGGAATGTCCGGGTCCATTGCGATTGTGAGCCTATTTGTATAATCTGTCAGAATCTTTGACCCGATCTTCCGGGCAACACGCATCGAGTAAAATACTGGATAGAATATACGGACTATGTATTCATACATCACAAATATAAATATGAAATTATAAATGCAAAACCTTCTCAAATTATTTCTCATTAATATGCCGGGGATCCAGAATAAAATACATAAAAAGCATGACTTTTCAGTATACATTCCCAACAAGAGTTTCTCCCTTTTAGGCATGGAATCACTCTATTCAAGGATCAGTGTCCTAAGACACCTGATGAGATAGAGAAGATGAAGGCGGTTACTTATGCTTCGACAGTAGAAAGCCTCATATATGCTATACTTTACACTAGACCCGACATCTTCTTTGCCATTGAAATGGTTAGCAGATATCAGTCTAACCTAGGACAGGAGCATTGAACTGTGGTAAAGAATATAATCAAGTACCTGAAAAGGACTAAAGATTATATGTGGTTTACTAGGCAGGCAGCCTAGTACCTTTGGAGTACACAGACTCAGATTTCTAATCTGACAAGGATTCCCATAAGTCTACCTCAGGATATGTGTTTACCTTAGGAGGTGGAGCTATAAGTTCGAGGAGTATCAAGCAGTCTTGCATTGCTGATTCCACCATGGAGGCTGAGTATGTAGTAGCATCTGAAACAGCCACGGGGGCCGTTGGGCTCAAGAACTTCCTATTAGATTTAGATGAGGTACCTTTAGTTCAGTCCGCTGTTACACTTTATTGTGACAATAGCGGCGTGGTTGCAAACTCGAAGGAGCCAAGGGTCCATAAGAAAGATAAGCACATTGAGCATAAGTATCACCTGGTACGAGAAATTATACAGAAAGATAATGTTACTGTGACCAAGATTGCATCAAGAGACAACCTTGCAGATTCTTTTACAAAGAGCTTAGCAGCTAAGACTTTTGATAGTCATATAGAGGGCATGGGAGTTAAATGCATGCCAGCATAATTTTGAGTATAAGTGGGAGATTGTTAGGGTTGGTATACTAAAAATTATGTTTTTAGTATTTAATTTTATTTTTTAATAAAATTATTTTTTTATTTTATGAGAATTTTTATGAGCAATGTATGTGTATCATTTTTTTAATGTTATGCATGAATGTTTGATATTCTGTATAGTATTTAATCTGGTGTGTAGAGTACGACTTGCACACAGAAGATCAAATTTTAGGTTCTAGAAGAATATAAGTTTTATGTTCACAGTTTAAATGGAAATAGACATACCATCGGTACGACTATAGTACAGAGTTTTAGTAGGCCTATCTTGGTTATAAAGAACAGATAATAGCGTCGTTTATTATTCTGACTTTCTGTGGTAGTACACTTTGTGTGTATTGAACGTGACATTTGGGGTAATTAATTTTATACTGACTATATAAATTAATTTATACCCCAAAAGTATCATGAATAGTGCTTATCCTCTTAATCCTGAAATAATTATTAATTTGCGTGTATTTAATATTTGTTATTTTGATTCATTAGAGAGTGCGCTCTTATATGGGTCTATATTCCCCGTGAGTTGGATGGTGATATTATTTATATGGCTAATATTAATTATTGACGAAATCCACGTCTCAAAGGATCAGGATTGACGATACCCCCTTAAGGAAGCTTATAAGTTTTGACCGGGCCAAGCCCTGCAGGTGGATTTAATTATTCGGCGGTCAAATAAGTTAAGCGGAAGGGCTTAAGGAATATCAAGATACCGATTAAATTAAATTATCAGTAATTAAATTTAATTGGCGGGTATCGAGACTCTTAACGTGGGGAGAAATGGTAAGTATTTAATAACATGGGCTCAATGCTATATGGTCTTAAGATTATGGGTCAAAGTACAATTATAGTTCTTTAGTGGTGTGAACTATAATTCAGTATTTTATGAAAATTACAAAAACTGCTGCTAGTTTTTTATAATTACAGATACCGCTGAGGTTTATTTAATTGTAGAAATCGCTGATACGTATCTATGTTCTACTAGAAGTCGTACTTATAATTACTCCCCAGGCCCCTGCTATAGACCTACATATATGTGGGTAGGCTGAACCAGTTTCACAACTTGTCTTCTAAGACTAAAGCTGTCCAGGTTCTGCCGGTACAAGTTCTCGGAGGATTATAGCCCACACTATATTCGGAAATCGCATAAGAAAATACAGTAGAAGATCTGACAAGAGTTTCAACTCGGATTCAAATCGTAGTTGAAGATTTGACTAGTAAAAAGGTATTTTTCTAAATTAACTTCGGATACATGGATTTTATTTTGATCGTTTGTCATCAAAAGTTTTATTTGGAGCCCGTTTTAGCGATTGCTTGTCCAGTTAATTTTTTTTGTTAATCGTTTGAAAAAATAAAAATCTTGGCAGTCTTGCCCCCAGCATGTTCTACATTCTTTGTTTTGGGAGTTGGTGATGGACTCCGTGGATGGTGTGCTCTGTTGAGACAGCAGATGGTGAGGATGTGAGGTTGGGGGGAGTTGTAAATCCCGTGTCTTTGAGATAGTTAACCGTTGTTTAGGATGCCTGACCTTGTGTGACTACATCCTAGGAATGGTTCGGCTGACCATCTCTTATGTCTGTGTCGATTGCGATCGACGGTTTGTTTCCTTTTGAGGACGAAATTCTTTTAAGGGGGGTTGAGTTGTGAGACCTTGACCGGTTTTTTTTTGGCATTTTTCAATGCGCGTTTAGTGTTTTTGTTACAGCATGTTCGCACGTGTTTTTACGCATGTTAGGTTTAGAGATGCATGTGGGGTTGATTCGCAAGGCCATTGGGTGTTGTGGTGTGAAATTCAAAAAAAAAAAAAAGAAATTTTCGGGTGCCTATTGTGGCTTTGGGATTTACGGGTCATTTTAGGGGTCATTTTAAAAAAATGTTCAAAAATAAGAAATTTAAAAAATGTTTAGAAAAATCCTTTAACACCTTGAAAATAAAATTTAAAAAATCCCTTTTGTTGAAAATAGAGTCGCCACTTAATATTTGAAAAAAACAAAGAAAAACAAAATTGGCTACTGATCTTTAAAACGTTAACCATAGAAAGATTGTTCGGGGGCTAAGGTACGAATCAGGGAAGGTATTAGGCACCCCGTTCGCCCAACCATAAGGTTGGCCTCTACTAATCGTTATTGGTTCTTTTACATGATTTCTCAAATGCGTGCAAATAAAGAAAATAGGGGTGAAGAGAGAACGTTCAAAATTAAGTATAAAAAATACATAAAATATGTACATAGTACTTCAAATTAGAACAAATAAATAGATAAAATTCTAAGTACTACGACATGCAATTTTTAACTAAAGGATACATGAAACACACCCGCATGCAATATTCATAAAAATAACCTAATCTAGCATGATTTGAATAAAATAACAAAAATATACTAAAAGATGCTAAAACTAAATAAACATTGTTTGCTAATAAAATAAGCTAAACTATTCTAAATACAAAATGTTTTAAAGAAAGTAACCAAAATAAGCACGTTATCAAAATAAACTAGATTGGTATTAACATGAAAAAAATTGCTAAGTATAAAATAAAAGATGTACAAAAAAAAATTTTACATTAAAAGAAAACTTACTTAACAAAGAAATTTAAAAGAAGAATTTTATAATGAAAGAGAATTTAAAGATTTGAAGGAAAAGAAAAAGGTCACAAGTAAAATTATGCTAAAATGAAAAGGTTAGAAAATGTTTATTAGACTATTGAAAAAAAAAATCTAATTATTTACATTTTAAAAGAAAATAGAGGAAAGAGAAAACAAAAAGGAAGAAAATTACACTAATAGTAATGAAATGTAGCTTAAAAGACTTTTATGATTTTTATTAGTTTAATGATATGAAAGAAAATGATGACAAAGAGAAGAAAAATAAAGCTAACAATAATGAAGAGAAAATAAAAAAAATGCTAAAAAAAATGAAAGCGACTTAACATTAAAAAGAAAGGAAGAATGGAAAATAAAAGCTAGAAGACGAACACAAAAAAATAAATAAATAAAGTGGAACATTATTATTGAAGAAAAAAAAAGTTGGACATTAGAAATGAAAATAAAGCTATATTACAAGAAGAAAAGAAAAAGAAATAAAATGCTAAAAAATGAAGATTACGCTACTATAAAGAAAAGAAAAAGGGAAATAAAGGCTAACGAAGGCACATTAGGCTAATATCAAAAGAAAAGAAAAGAAAAAGAAAAATAAATGCTAGACAATTAAATTTATGCTAACAAAAGAAATTAAACAGCACTAAAAGAAAATGGGAAAGAAAAAGAAGATAATGGAATATACTAGTAAATAAAAATAAACTAATACTAAAAAAAAGATGAAATGAACCAAAATATAACTATTTAATTGTCAAATATGAATATAGTATTGGCAACTATATCTATATATATGTAAGTGCATTATTATAACAATTAACAACATTGATTAGTTGTAATCGTCAAAATATATTAGCACTATTTTAATAAATTAATTAAATAATAATAATAAATGTGTTAAGTGTGAATGTGAGAAAATTAATAACTAAAGAAGTAAAAAAAAAAACTAAATTATATGAAGTAAACAAGATCAACTATATAAATGGTAGGAATATGCAAATTGAAATTGAATTTTAACCCGGTTACTCCAAAGGAGAAGAATTGGAGTTAGGAAGACCAGGGATCCAAACGAGATACCTGAATCGTGGAATCCTCAAGTCGGGGAATGTGGGTGAGCAATTTGATCTTCGGGCGATGATCCAAGAAAGCCTTCAATGTAGGAATCAGAGGTTCGGGTCTCGGTATTTCGGCAGGGCTTTGGCATCGGAGTTCAGAATTGCTTGGTAACTCGGTAGAGCTTCTCTCACTAAGCCTCTCTATCCAATTCTCCCCTTGAAAACGTACCAGAGGTACGGTATTTATAGAGTTCTTCAACCAATGGGATGCTGCCACGCTCTAAGGCATGTCAGGCCAATTGGAGTTGGCGGCCGCCACAATGTGATTTAGCGGTCGCCATGTTGGAGTTGGCGGTCGCCTTGTTGGAAAAGGTTCCACAAGGTTCTATTGGCAGTTGCCACCATGAACATGGCGGTCGCCACTTCTAGCAATGACTTGGGCAACAAGTTATCGATGGTTTGGTACAACTTCATTGGTTTTGAAGGTTTCTAATGGTCGGGTTCAATTACCGAGCTTGGATCACTTCCCGAGGATCGAATCGAAGCACCGTTCCTCCTGTTTTCATCATCAAATTCACATAATATTGGGCGGGGTCAAATTGGAGTGTCTACAATTGCCCCTCTTTGATATAACTTGCGTAGCAATGCGTGATGCAAGTTATACCAAAGATCCAGAGATAACAGCTATTTGACCGACCCGTCAATCTTAGGCCACAAACACACAAGCATACATATGATGTTGGTCGTACTCGAACTTTGATCGAGTTGCCTACGTACCCTTTGATAGGGATCAGACCAAAACATAGTTCACGGGGCAACAATGCAAGGATGCAAGAAATGAAACATAATGCAGATGCTAACATGACGTAAATGCTGGTATGATCAAGATCAAAGACCGAGTTAATATGTAAGAATTTAGCTGGGGATAAAGGATAGAGTTAAGATCTAAGAAATTACCTTAACTGGGAAAGCAACATGGAACTGATGGGTCGAGTTAAGACCCAACAATTCGGAGCGATAGCGGGGTAAAAATGGTCAAAAGCCAAGTTTCGGCTTAAAACTATTTATACCGGGAAGAATAACCATGAATTAATAAGTCGAGTTAAGACCTAAAAATTCGAAAGCGGGATAAAAATAATTAAAAGCCAAGTTACGGCTTAAAATTAGATTTATCGAGAGAATAGACCACGAATTAATAGGTCGAGTTAAGACCTAAAAATTCAGGACGAGGCGCGAGATAAAATAATTAAAAGTCAAGTTACGGTTTAAAATTAGATTTATCGGAAGAAAATACCTAAAAAATTTAAAACACACAAAACTATTTTTGGAATTATTTCTAAACACACAAGATTTTCTCTAAGTATTTTAAAGAAATTCCAGAGATTATTTTAGAAAAACACACATACCAAAATAAAAATTTTAAAGAAAAATAATTAAAGATTTTATGTTTTTTAAAAATTATTTTTGCTAATAAAACAAAGAGAAAATAATCTATATTAATAAAATAGACGCACACAAAAGAAATAAAATGCATGCAAATAATAAGATAAGTAAAAACACATCAAAAAAAACCGAACAGCCCCTCACAAAACCCTAAAATGTCATAATGATGAACTGACATAGCGGTCGCCACGACGTTGACTAGTTGGCGGTCGCCAATGAGAAAATCCTTCTGACATGGCGGTCGCCATGTTGAAGCCCCTGAGAAAATCCTTCTGACATGGCGGTCGCCATGTGACGTTTCACCAACCTGGCGGCCGCTAGAACCTAAGGTGGCGATCGCTACTTCCAAACGCGCATAAGTCCTGCCAAGGCGCGCTAGGGGTCTCATTTCTCACATCCTCACTCTCTCTAGCCTCCCTGCGCTCTCAAACTCTCTCTCGCTCTTTGTTGCTTCCAAACTCTTTCTTACTTTCTTCTTACTCGTTCTGGTTATTACACAATGTTTACTCTACTCTTCTTGATTCCGTTCCTTTTCATGGCCGGCTCAGGCCAGCAAGATGACGACTTGGGGGCGCGTCAGGGCCCTTCTGCTGCTGGGAGCTCCTCCATGGGGACTCTCAGGGATGCGACCACCAGTCTCCCAGCCAGCGGGGTTACTGATACGCAGCCTAGCGTTGCGATGGATGCTCTCCTACTTGAGGCAGAGTGCGCTTCTCACCAAGCAGCCGAAGAGGAGGCACGGGCTGCTGTTGAGGCACAGGCGGCTGCAGATACTGCCGCCGAGGCAGCGGTAGCCGACTTCCTGGATCTAGACGCTGGAGAGGGTGATCCAGCACCTTTTGACCCACATACCTATGATCCGGTCCCTCATTGCATAGTATACCGCGGGATGAGATGTTACGAGCCTCTTACCGATACCATTGCTGCTGACGTTCTTTTGCAAGAGCCTAACCACCATATCTCTCGTCAGCGACCTTCGGTAGGTTACCTATCTCTACTGTTTCAAATCCAAAGCATGTTTTTATGACATAACAAAACGTAGACGCATGCCTAGGATCCCTTATATGATATGATGATGATTTGATTTATGATTGCTGTAATGACTTGTGCATGATTTTTGAGATTTGGATATGAAAACTTAGCTTTAGGTACCTATGCAATTGGGTTTAAAACAGTAGGAACACTAAGATTTGAACAAACAATAAAACGAGCAATTTATTTTACCACGAAAAATAAAGTGTTGGAAAAATTTTAGAAAATTCTAGAAAATTTTGAAGAAATTTTAGAAAAATCTTAGAAAACTTTTATTTTTTAGAAATATTCTAGAAAATTTTTAGAAAATTCTAGGAAATTTGGAAGAAGTTTTTAGAAAAATCTTAGAAAACTTTTTTTTTAGAAAAATTCTAGAAAATTTTTAGAAAATTCTAGGAAAATTTGAAGAAGTTTTAGAAAAATTGTAGAAAACCTTTTTTTTTAAACTCTAGGAAATTTTTAGAAAATTCTATGAAATTTTGAAGTCGTTTTAGAAAAATCTTAGAAAACTTTTTTTTTAGAAAAATTATAGAAATTTTTTATAAAATTCTAAGAAATTTTGAAGAAGTTTTAGAAAAATCTTAGAAAACCTTTGTTTTTAGAAAATTCTAGAAAATTTTTAAAAAAATCTAGGAAATTTTGAAGAAGTTTTAGAAAAATCTTAGAAAATCTATTTTTTTATAGAAAAATTCTAGTAAATTTTTAGAAAATTCTAAGAAATTTTGAAGAAGTTTTCAAAAAATCTTAGAAAACCTTTTTTTTATAGAAAAATTCTAGAAAATTTTTAGAAAAATCTAAGAAATTTTGAAGAAGTTTTAGAAAAAGCTTAGAAAACCTTCTTTTTTTTAATAGAAAAATTCTAAGAAATTTTGAAGAAGTTTTAAAAAAATCTTAGAAAACATTTTTTTTATAGAAAAATTCTAAAATTTTTTTAGAAAATTCTAGAAAATTTTGAAAAATTTTAGAAAATCAAGAAAAATTGTAGAAACATGGGGCAAAGTTTTAGAAAAATTCTAGAAAATTTAAGAAAAATCTTAGAAAATCTTAAAACGTTTTAGAAAATCCTAGAAAATGAGAAAAATTTTAGAAAGTTCTAGAAAATTGAGATTTTTTTTTAGAAAAATCCTAGAAATTGAGAAACAATTTTGAGATAATTCTAGAAATTTTTAAAAAAATTTAGAAAATGAGAAACAATTTTTAAGATAATGTTAGAAATTTTAAGAAAATTCTAAAAAATTAAAAAAATTTAGGATAAAAGGGGCAAAATATCAACATTAAGGGGATATTTTCTTTGCCTCTATTTTTTTATTATTATTATATTTTTTTAACACAAAAATGTAGAGATCTGCCTAGCGTACCGGGGTTTAGGGTTCCTAATCTTTTACTAGGGTGTGCAAAAATTAAAGGATCGTCACTTACACACGAACCGAAGGTTGTGGTGCCTAGTCTTTTTCTAGGGTTTGAAAGAACCGAAGAATCGTCACTTACATACGAACCTAGGATTAGGGTGCCTAGTCTTTTTCTAGGATTTTTGAGAGAATCGAAGGGTCGTCATTTACACACGAACCTAGGGTTAGGGTGCCTAGTCTACTTCTAAAGCTTTAAAAGAACCTAAGGACCGTTATTTACACATGAACTTAGGGTTTGAGTGCCTAGTCTTTTTCTAGGGCTTGAAAAGAATCGAATGGTCGTTACTTACCCACGAACCTAGGGTTTGGGTGCCTAGTCTTTTTCTAGGGCTTGAAAAGAACCGAAGGGTCGTCACTTACACATGAACCTAGGGTTTGGGAAAGACTTGGGTTTGAAAAGAACCAAAGGGTCGTCACTTACACACGAACCTAGGGTTTAGGTGCCTAGTCTTTTTTTAGAGCTTAAAAAAAGCCGAAGGGTCGTCACTTACACACGAACCTAGGGTTAGGGTGCCTAGTCTTTTTCTAGGGCTTTTGAGAGAACCAAAGGGTCGTCACTTACACACGAACCTAGGGTTAGGGTACCTAGTCTTTTTCTAGGGCTTTGAAAGAACCAAAGGATCGTCACTTACACATGAACCTAGGGTTAGGGTGCCTAGTCATTTTCTAGGGCTTTTGAGAGAATCGAAGGGTCGTCACTTACACACGAACCTAGGGTTAGGGTGCCTAGTCTTTTTCTCGGGCGTTTCAGAGAACCGAAGGATCGTCACTTACACACGAACCTAAGGTTAGGGTGCCTAGTCTTTTCCTAGGGCTTTGCTTACTTGATCTGTTCTTTACACATTCTCTGCCTGTTTTTTTCTTTTTAGGTTGGTCATTATGTTAGAGGTTTCAGAGGTTCTGTCTCTGGAGAGGTATTAGAGTGGTATGATGCCCTCCCTGCTCCTAGTCGGGCCATTATTGATGCATCCGGCTTTGCTCGATTCATACCCCTATTGGGTAGGACGAGCAACGATCGGGTCTGGTTGACAACCTTGGCGGAGCGGTGGTGGGATACCACCAATACCTTTCACTTCACTACTTTCGAGGCTACTCTGATGCCTCTCAATTTTGCGTTGATTACCAGTATCCAGATCGAAGGAGCACCCATCCCATTTGATCTAACCGTCGGCCGCTCCACTGATGTGCTGCTGTATTTTCTCGGAGCCGTTCCTACTCAGATGGACAGAGACCGGGTTCGATACACCTGGTTCTTCGAGCACTTCTACCACTTCCATTACTTTGAGCCCTGCCACTTCGAGTGGGTCGCCCGGGGCTTTTTGATGTATATGTTTGGTACATCATTGTTTTCGAACAAGGAGAATACCATTCATCTGCATTACCTTGGTCCCCTCGCTCTTTTGGATCGGGTTGCTTCATTCGATTGGGGAGGAGCTGCCCTTGCCACCCTCTATGGATTTATGCGAACACTGACCCGGTTCCTCCAGGAGCTTAGCATAGGGGGATACTTGAGGGTCTGGGAGGTATGATTTAGTTTCTTCAATCTTCCATTTCTTTATGTTATATGTTATCCACTATCTTCTTATTGACATCTTTTTCTTTGCAGCTGTGGACTTTTGAGTTCCTCGGGCTTCATGTCCCGGCGAACTCTGCGGCGGACCCTCTGGTTATTCCCCGTGCAGCCTGGTGGTCCTGGGGACTGAAGGGGAAGAAGGCTGGAGGAAAGGACATTGATCGGTTTCGAGTGTCATTGGACCGACTGACCCCCGACCAGGTATTTTTACTGCTTATTGAACTGCTTCTTGTTCACTATTGTTCACTATCCTGTTCACTGCACTATTCACTGCACTGTTCACTGCACTGTACTGTTCATACGGACCGCTGCACACTTATCACTGTATTCTGTACTGTATTCACTTCTCACTGCTCATTGCTCACTGTTCTTCATTTCATTCACTGCACTGCATTACACTACATTGGGCACTGATCACTGCACACTGTTTATCACACTGTATGGTTTACTGTTCTTTGCATTGTATTATACTTTGAACTGTTGCAAGTCCATTGGGATGTCTGGAGGGGCATGGAGGATCGGGCCAGCGCAAATCTGATGCGCAGCAGGGATATAGCTTTTAGGTGGATCCTATTGGAGGGCCCATTTGGTAGGGAGTATTATCTTGGAGAGCGAGTGGTCCGTCAGTCGCTCGGCCTTGATTACTTCAAGATACCGGTGGTTCCTCTAGCTTGCATGCACCAGACTGATCATATAGGCCGCGTCGATTTGCAGCTGGAGACGATAGGGACCCCTGTTTCGGAGTTG
Source organism: Heliamphora exappendiculata (assembly GCA_034768845.1). Lineage (NCBI taxonomy): Eukaryota > Viridiplantae > Streptophyta > Magnoliopsida > Ericales > Sarraceniaceae > Heliamphora > Heliamphora exappendiculata. The sequence continues at coordinate 18,075 of JAOTRH010051108.1, forward strand.
CTGATGCTGCTGCAGCTGCTGATGCTGGTCCTGCTGCTGCTAACGTTGGTCCAGCTGGTAGGGCTAGGGTTGTGAGTATCGAGATACCCTAGACCGTATCTTCCTTTGTAGATGGGTATCCTTTCGATATTCCTATCCCCATTCCTCCAGCCCTGGAGTTTCGGCCAGAGCACGCTCAGGTTTGATTCTTTTCTCACTATTTCTTTTTGTCCTCTTTTATTTGTAGATTGCTCAGTTTTGTATTATTTCTCAACAGATCGATCAGGCTTAGCTGGATCGTCTCATGCTGGTGATAAGCGGCCAGCGGACCCTTGTTCACCAGCAGGACGCAGCTCTGCGTGCAGCTGGGATTCTTTTTGTTCCTCGACCGGTGAGTGTTTGTCTTTTGATTTTCTTTCCTCTCCTTTATACTGTTTCCTTTTATATATATATATATATATATATATATATACCTCTTTTGATAGCCTCCTATAGCTGCTGCTGTTCCACCTCCTGCCCCGGTTCTAGCTCCTGCCCGAGGCCGAGGATCTCGTGCATCTTCCCGTGCTTGCTCAGAGGATCTGTCTCGTCTGCACGGAGCCGATCTAGAGTCATGTCCTCTTCCTCTAGTAGTGACAGGGATGACTTAGAGAGGCTTTTTGATGACATCAGTTCGGACGAAGCTGGTCCTTCCTCCCGTCGGGTTCGCCCCAGACATCATTGAGAGAGAGAGAGAGCCCCCCCTTTCTGATACATTTTATTTTATGGGCTTGCGTGCCCTAGTTTGATACATTTACGGGCCTGCGTGCCCCTATTTACCATTTTATTGGGCCTGGGTGCCCCAGTTACACATTGATACATTCTACTACTTTTTATGCATTTTTGGGGACTTCGTACTATTTTACTACTTTATATTCCTCTATTGTGTGATTTTCTCTTATTTACTGCTCAAACTGTCATGTATGTACAATGCGAAAGTCAATATTTTACACAAACCACATAAACTACGAACTGAATACACCCGCCATATTTAAACATGGCGGCCACCACAATTAGCATGGCGGTCGCCACCTCAAACATGGTAGTTGCTGCTTCCAACATGGCGGCCACCTGGTCAAAGCGATTGTTGGCCTAACAAGGCCTCAATAACCGATTTTGATGATAAAAAAACTATGTATCTATTGTGCAAAATTGAGATTGCTTATAGGTCATACATGATTAGCACAAACCAAGATACAAAATGGAAGCCATGACGCATAAATTCAAATCAAGATCTTTGGCGACAA
>JAOTRH010051119.1:0-52388 GCA_034768845.1 Heliamphora exappendiculata
GTTTCCAGGCTTCAATTGCAATTGAATGGCCAATTCAATTGTAATTGATCCAGCTATTGAAATCTGAATTTTAATGGTAAATGAAATTCACAGATTCCAATAAAAGCCTTCTTCCAAGACATGCATCTACTTCCCTACTCTTAACAACATGACCCTTCACTAGACAAGTACATTACAATATATTGCTAATTTTATGTTTTCTTAATCACTAGCTATTTGATTGTATTTAAAATTCAGACTTTTGTTCAATTTTTCATGACTGACTTAATAATTGTTTCTTTATATATTTTTTCGTAGAAGATTTTTGGGTTTTCGTTCGTGGCACTGCAACCTTCTAAGCACACAAATCTTAATAATTGTTTGTTTGTTCTTGAAATGTGTAGCCTTATCATATGGAATGACATATTACATAAGCTTTATATATTTTTTTTGCTATTTTAATATAAAATTTTTATCATATTTAACGTGAGTTCGTAACTAATTAATCTTTAACTATTTTCATCATAAAAAAGAGAAGAAATCATTTGAGAATCAACTAAAGCTTAGAGGGTTTTAATATCATCCGTTGCAAGTTTAAAGATGTTCAAGTAGCATACATTCAAAACTCTGAGGAGCAGCTCAGTTGTCTGACCTTAATTGAATTTGTTCTTCAATGGTCACTCCTTAGAATCTTTTTAGAACTACTGAAGATTTGTTCAATAATTAACTTTAGGGTCTCGAAATTGACAAGCTATAGTTAGTTAGCAGTTAATTAGTTGAGATTAACAGTTGTAATATTAGTCAGGCTTGAGTTTGTTAAGTTAGTTAGTTAGCTAATTATTTATCCTTATTTTTTTGATCGACAAAGAAAAAGATTTTATAAATAAATAAACGAGGAACGATAGCATCTAAAAGAAATAATCTCCCTTAAAAGGATGCATCAAACTTTCCCGAGTTACAAAGGAGCCAAGGTTGGCAAGAGGTCAACCAACAAAAGAACAAGAACAAGAACAAGTCAACAGCAAAACCAAGCTGCAATGCTTGGAGACCAAAAGCTGAGGGAAGCTCCTTGAAACCAACCCTGAGCAGAAAGCTCAGACTAGGACCCGATTTCACAATCTTTTCTCAAACTTCATCTGCCTTACACCCGAGATACTATTCATGAAGTCATTGACTGAGAATTGTGGAGCTGAATTTGACTACTTCACCCAAAAGGCTGTTCGAGCTTTTGCCAGTTCACAGATTTTTTTTGGAGTTGGTTTTTTGCCTCTAAAGATAATGTCATTCTTAGCAAACCATAAACTCCACAACATAGCAAACAGAAGACTTTCCCATATCCTTCCTTCTAAATTTTTGTACTTTTGATCCAACCACCAAGACACATGATCAACAACACTTCCTTGGGACACCCAACTTAAGCCCCACCAGTGAAAAATCTTGCACCAAACTATCCAAGATGTTGGGCAAAGAAGCATGAGATAATCCGGTGACTCCAAAGCTTCATCGCACAAGACACAACACTGGGATGCCTCATCTGGAATAATTCTCCATTTGTTCAACAGCACCCTGGTGGGAATTCTTCAAGTAATTGTCAACCATGCAAAGACTTGAACCTTCGATGGAATAAAGCTTAGCCACAAATTTATTCTTACATTGGCCACCTGATGCGTTTTGTTGTCATAAGCTTGGCATAAGAGTTTGGTCGAAAAAGTACCATCTTTTGCTGACTGCCACATCAGACTATCCTCGTTGTCCGCGTTGATATTGGTGTTGGCCAAGGATGTTATCAATTCTTGGAGATTTTCCTTCTCCCATTTAAAGAGGTGTCTACGAAAGCTTAAGCCCTAATTACTTTCCGATTGATATGGTTGCCAAACATTGTTCACAAAAAGATCTTTTTGGACTGACAAAGAAAATAACCATGAATAACTATCCCTGAGGGGTTGATCACCAATCCACTTGTCCATCTAGAATCTAGTGGTGTTATCATCTCCTACAACAATCACAAGATTCTCTTGGATAATATCCTTTGCTAGCCTAGGTGTATTGCCTATTGATAGAATATTCTTCCAAATAGGGGAACATTTGTGAAGGGTGACTATGTTAGGATGCCAATCCAAGGTTTTGCCATTGTATTTTTTGCATATAACCTTCTTCAATAAACTCTCCCTCTCCTTTCCAAATCTCCACCACCATTTAGCTAGGAAAGCCACATTCCTTCTTCTTATATTCGGAATACCTAGACCGCGCTATGATTTGCTAAGCATTACCCTACTCCAACTCACTAAATAAATTTTCTTCTTCTCTCCATTGTTGCCCTATAAGAATCTCCTCTGTAGCCTTTCAATTTGGTTTGCCATAGTATTTGGCATCTTGTATATAGATAGGTAATAAATTGGTAAATTGGCCAGGGTGGTCTTGATTAACATCAGTCTACCTCCAATAGATAAATAATTCTTCTTCCACAAGGTTAGCCTCTGCTTGAACTTGGCTAGCATTTGTTTCCAGCATTTTGCTTTCCTTGGATTTATTCCCACCGACAATCGCAGAAATCTGAAGGGTAGTTTTCCTTGATTGCATTTTAGTATTTTAGTGTAATCTTACATCTCTTCAGCACTTGTTCCCACTCCTATAACGGTGCTCTTGTAAAAGTTGACTTTGAGCCCTGCAGCCATCTCAAAACATCTCAAGATTCTTTTGATTATGATAAGCTCTTCAGTAGATGCCTTGCAGAAGAAAATGGTATCGTCTGCGAATTGTAAGTGGGTTAATGTTAAGCCATCTGGCCCTATTTGGACACCCTCAATGAGATTTAGTTCCTTGGCTTTCTCAATCACCCCATTCAGTCCTTCGGCCATAATGTTGAACAAGAAAGGAGAAAGGGGATCCCTTTGCCTGAGACCCCTTTTCATTTGGAATTCATCAGTAGGGGAGCCATTAACAAGAATGGACAAATAAGCTGACGTTAAGCAAGCTTCAATCTAATTGCACCATTTTTGACCAAAATCCATTCCTTTAATCATTTGAGTTAAGCAGTCCCAGTTGACTGTGTCATAGGCTTTCTCAAAGCTGATCTTGAAAATCACTCCCTTATTCTTCTTCTTCTTCCATCCATCTATTACTTCGTTGAGAATTAAGATGGCGTCTAAAATCTATCTACTCTCAATGAAGGCAGATTACTTGGTGTCTATCACTTGTTGCAGTACTTTCTTCAACCTTACTGCTAAAACTTTGCTTAGGATTTTGTAGGTGGACCCAACTAAATTGATTGGCCTAAAATCGCCAATATTTTGTGGGCATTGTGTCTTTGGGATAAGCACAATAAAAGCTGAATTGATATCTTTCAGCATTTTTCCATTGCTATGGAACTCCTTTATAAAATGGAGGATGTCCTTCTTGATTATGGGCTAGAATTTCTTGATGAATTTAAAATTAAAACCGTTAGGTCCTAGAGCTTTGGAGCCATTGCAATTACATACTACATTGTAGATTTCAGCCTCTTTAAAGATTTTCTCCAGATCGCATGCACTACAAGGAAGCAGAACTTTGAAGGAGCAATCTAAGATAACAGGGCACTGTGACTTCTGATTACTGAAAATGGTTCTGAAGTGATTAGTTAACCCTTCTCTAATCTTCCATGGCTTCGTCAGAGTCTGACCTGCTATAATTAACTAGCCAATATGATTCTTTTGGTACTGCTTCTTGGCCATTAGATGGAAGAATGCTGAGTTTTCATCCCCTAACTCAAGCCATTGTTTTCTAGATTTTTGCCTCCAGCTGCTCTCTGACCATCTGTATAATTGTCATAATTGATATCTCAGATCCTTTTTCTCCTTGATCTCCTGTGTGGTTAAGTCCCTTGTTTGTGCACTAATGTCCATCCTTTCTAAATAGGTTTATGCTTCTTTAAGCTTGGTATCAATATTTCCAAACACTGAGGTGTTCCATTAATGAATTTCTTCAATTCATTCATCTTCACGTGCATTATGAAACCACCTCAGCCATAATATTGAATCTTTGCCCATTTTTATTTAACTAACTTCGTGAATGAGTTGCATTCTAGCCATGCATTTAGAAATCTAAAGGGCTTGGGACCCCAATCCAACATCATCCGACAATAAAAATTGGGTGGTGATTAGATAGAGCTCTTGGGAGGCCTGATTGCATTGGATTGAATTTTAGTAGCTGTTCTATGCTCAATAAGAATCGATCAATCCTGCTCTATTTTTCATCATTTTGTATGTTAGACCATGTAAACTTAGGACCCATTATTGAAATGTTGAGGAGTTGTAACACCTCACCCATGCCATTAAACTCTCTCATGCCACTACTGATTCTAGTGCAATGTTGTCTGTCAGTTATGCTCATGATCTCGTTGAAGTCACCCCCTAAACACCATGGAATATCAAACTTTGTTTTTAGAGCTATAAATTCCTCCCAGATCTTCTTGTGGCTTCCTTCCTCATTTGGGCCATATATGTTTCCAAATAGACATTCAGTGGAATCCTCTAAAGTGCCATGCAGGAGGATATAATGCCTATGTGTAATAGCCTCCTTTAACTGGAAGAAAGTCTGGTCCGAAATGCACAATAAGCCCCCTGCAGCCCCAACGGATGGGGAAGCTACCCATTCATGGCTATCATTGCCCCATACAGTTCTAACCATTCTCCCATCCACTGATTCCCACTTTACTTCCTAAATGAAGATCATTAGTAGTCTATTACTGATCCTGATCTTCTTAACCATGGTCCTTTTCTCATTCTTCCCCAACCCTCTTACATTCCATGAGAGGACTTTCAACATCCTTTTTAGAGTAGTTGTTGTAATTGGCCTTCATCCCCTAGCTCCATATCTATCACCCTTTGTATTGTTGACTCATTGCTTTCCCCAAAACAGAAACCCATTAGTTTTGCTATTTCCAACACCATTTCAGCCTCCTTCCTTAAAATGTTATTCCTGTTATCTATATCCTGGGTAGAAAGAGAAGTTAGATCTATGCTTGTATTGAGTTTCTTCTTTCTTTTTTTTCCTATTCACTTGTGCTTCGTCCTTGTGGTTTTAGCTTGGGTATATTCCATATCCACTAGCCATTTCTTCTTATGCTTCCTTCCCTGAAGTTTTCATAATGTTTGCTCAGTGGCTCGATCTAACTTTGTCTCAGCCTTTCTTGGTGGCTTATCCCCTTGGCTGGCCAGTGGCTCAGCATACTGCTTAACCACCCTATAGATATTATCCTTGTTAACTTCTTCAAGTTCTTCAATTTCTTGAGTTTCAGTTTCAGATACCCTCCGGATAATAGCCTCCTATTTGTTATTTGAATTTGAATTTGAAACTACATTTTCATCTTCGAGATAAGTTCCTTTCTCTTTTTGTGTGTCAGCCTCACTGTCTCTTACCTTTTCCATAGCAGTCCTATCACCTTTTTGGGAATCATATGCACTTCTCTAGATTGTAGTAGCTTTCCTCTGTGGCATGGTTTGTAACATTCTTCTGGTTCATGGAGACTGATAGTTTCCTCAACTTGACTAACCATGGCTGCTTCATCTACCATTTCTCTACTTTAAATTTGGTCTCTTATCCCTTCTATGCTTTGCGTGGAAAGGATGAAAAACCGTTTTAAGGCTCGTGTAGTCGAGTCGTTTCTCTTCTATATGAATGTATATCATGCTTTTACTTTATTATGGTCTATTTCTATTGGGTTTCGGTTCATGTTGTGGGATTTTAAAAACTCTTTTCAGGTAATTTGGATTACGTGGCTTGATCTTGTGGAGTTGGGATAGCAGAGGACAAGACTCTTTATGTTGTAGTTCGGTAGCTTATTACCGATTTTGTTTTTGAATCATGTATTGTTGTATATTACTTTAATCCTGAAAGCATGTTTGTAAGCTTTGTGGTGATTATATTAAATGTATGTATGTTTTACAATCTTGAGAGCGAGATCTTGGGCTGGTTGTTATTTTTCGTTTTCATTTGATTTTATCCCTTATAAAAATGTTGGTGCCTCGAGGGAGGGTTTTAGTTCTCGTTTTGGTGGGTTTTCTTTGGCACAACGTGCCTTGTGAGCTTTCAAAAATATTGAAAAATGGTGTAGTGTTGGTGGAAAAAAAGGTTGCATTTTGAAAAGTTGATCCAGAGCCAGATCGCTCAACAGATCGCTCGAACGGTTTATAGAGTGGTCTTTGCAAACATTTTATCTTTTTGTGTTTCGTTAAAAAAATTAGTGTCCTTGTAACAACCGCTCGAGCAGTCTTTTGACCGATCGAGCGGTCTGGGAGATTTTCAAAAATTTTTATTTGATTATTTTTAAAGTTTGGCTCTCGAGGAGCATAACCCTTTTTCTTTTGGGCTGTTCTTTTACGTAAAGTAAACCCTCGGTTATGCGTTTTTTTTAAAGGTTTTATGTTTTCTTTTATCTATGGTCTTGGACCCGTCCTAGCTCGGGCGATTTTGATGGTTCTTGATACCTCAAAATGGTTTTTCTTGGGTGATTCTCATGACCCGAGTTTTCGGGCGTGATAGTCAGGTTCCTTGCATTACTGGTTTAATGCTTTGGTTGCTCCTACAATGCTTATTAATCGTTTGTCAAGCTCCAACCTTGACAATCTCAGTCCCTTTGAAAAACTATTTCATCACAAACCAGATTATCACTTTCTTAAAACATTTGGCTGTTTATGTTTTCCCTGGCTTGCTCCGTATGCCATACACAAATTGGCTGCCAAATCTGTGTCATGTGTCTTCCTAGGCTATCACTCCTCTATGAAAGGCTATAGGTGCCTGGATCCTCTTACTAATAAAATCTATGTTTCTAGACATGTTCGATTTGATGAAACAGTGTTTCCCATCTCTCAGCATTTGTCCTTTCCACCAACTTCCCATGCTACAGCTTCTCATTTCTTTTGGTAGCATAGTCCATCTCCTACTTCTTCACACTCTTCTACTATTTCTTCACAATCTTCTCCTCTTTCTCTCAGCCCTGCTTCTTTGTCTATCAATACTCCACCTTCTTCATTTTCTTTTTCTTATGTCTCAGCTTCTCCTTTAGTTCCATCTCCCCCAGCAATCCATTTATCTATTCCCATTTTGCCACATCTTCTTTTTGTTGTCCCTTTCTTTAATACTCATCCCATGCTCACCAAGTCTAAAACCACGGCCAGCCTTACTTCTTCTACTGTTCCCAATTCTTCTCGCTCGGTCTGTCATGCTACTACACCTTCTGTCAAGCCATCACAGTCTCTTGATCTCTACGAACCAAAGTCAGTTAAGGAGGCTCTCTTTTCCCCTTCATGGATTGCAGCCATGCATTATGAATATGCTGCATTACAACAACAACAAACTTGGTCCCTTGTTCCCTTGCCTCCCCATCGTCATGTCATTGGTTGTAAATGGATATTCAACCTTAAGAAACATGCTAATGGTTCTGTTACAAGACACAAAGCCAGATAGTGGCTCAGGTTATACACAACAACCTGGTATTGATTATCATGGAACGTTTAATCTGATGGCTAAACAACTAACTATTCACATTTTACTTAGTCTTGCCCTTTCCTTTCAATGACCCATTAAACAGCTAGATGTTTCTAATGCTTTCCTCCATGGTAAATTGGATGAGGAAGTCTTCATGGCTCAACCTCCAGGTTTTGTGTCCAATACTCATCCCTCATTTGTGTGTAAACTTCATAAGGCCATCTATGGTCTCAAACAAGCCCCTCAGGCTTGGTTCTCTACATTTTCCTCTTTTCTCTTTTCTCTCGCTTTAAAAACAGTCTTAATGATTCTTCCTTATTTGTTCAACAAACCTCCATCTCCATTACCTATCTTCTCCTTTATGTTGATGATATATTACTCACAGGTAATAATGCTCCTCATCTTCAGAATCTCCTTTGTCAACTTCAGTCTGAATTTTCTATGAAAGATCTTGGTGATCTTTCCTACTTTCTAGGGATCTCTGTTACCAAAACTCCCACTGGTTAATTTCTTTCCCAATCACAGTATGCTTTTGAGTTACTTTACAAGTCGGGTATGTCGGATTGTAAGTCTTCCCCTACTCCTATCTCTCCTAAACACTCAATGTCTTATTCTATCGTACCTTATTCTAATCCCTCTTATTATCGTAGTATTGTTGGAGAATTGCAGTACCTCACCATCACTAGACCTGACCTTGCTCTTGTTGTTAATACAGCTTGTCAGTCTATACATAAGCCCTCTGAGGCCAATTTCCTTTCTGTTAAACGCAACCTCAGATATATTAAATCAACATTACATGAAGGTCTTCATTTCACTCCAGGTCATTTTAATCTTATTGCCTATTGTTATTCTGGTTGGGCAGGGGATCCCTCCACTCACAAATCCACTTCTGGTTTCTGTGTTTTTATGGGATCTAACCTCATTTCTTAGTGTGCCAAAAAGCAACCTATGATAGCTCATTCCTCTACTGAGGCAAAGTATCGTGTTTTTGTTCAGGTTTCAGTTGAATTAAGTTGGTTACATATGCTGCTTCATGATTTTCGTCTTCCTCATTCTCTGTCTTCTCCTGTTCTCTATTGTGATAATACTTCAGCTATTGTTGTGGCCAACAACCTTGTTTTCCATGCTGGCAGTAAACACATTGAGGTGGATTATCACTTTGTTTGTGAAAGGCTTGCCGCTAAGCAGTTTCGTCCTCTCTATATTTCCACCATTGATCCAATCGCTGATATCCTTACTAAATCTTTGCCTTCTTCTCAGTTTCGTGATTTGAAGCTCAAGATGAGGGTTCGACAACTCTGTTATCATGTTGAGGGGGATGACAAGCTATAGCTAGTCAGCAGTTAATTAGTTGAGATTAACAGCTGCAATATTAGTTAGGCTTGAGTTTGTAAAGTCAATTAGTTAGCTAATTGTTTGCCTTGTAATTGATTCTTGGAGACTACTCTACTGAGTAGTATATATGTTGGATCTCTTTGTATATACTTTTGACAGTTCAGTTTATTTCTCAATTCTCTCTCTTGTTTGTTTCCATTTCTTATTCTCTCTAAATTCTTTTTCAAAAATTAGTTGAAGTATGAGCAAGTTGACCAAACGCCTAGTTAACAAAAAAAAAAAAGTAGCATCCATCCAAATACTCTCTTACACACATCATCTTTGAGATTCGATACTTCAAATTCTAAGGCCCCGTTTGACGACGCTTACATTTTTTAATTTTTTTATTTATAATAAACAAAAAATATATATTTGTTTATTATATGAAAAAGAAAAAACAAAACATGTTTGGCACATATATATTTGGAAAGTGATTGTCAGATGTGTTAATCGGTAATAATAACAAGAGATTGCGATGGTGGTTGTAAGTGGTCGTCAGAGATGATAACCGGAGGTGCAGGTTGAAGGTGGTGGAGAAAGAAAGAAAGAATGAAAATGTGATCGGAAAAAGTGGTCAAAAGTGGCGACTGGAAACGGTGGTTAGAGGTAGTGGTAATAGGAGGTGGTCAAATAGGGTTGGTCAAACGTGGTGGTCATAAGTGATAGTCATCGGAAATAGTCAGAGGTGGTGGAGAAATAAAGAAAGAATAATAATTTGATTGGAGATGGTGGCCAGAGGGGTGGACAGAAAGGGTGGCTGGTAGAAGTAATTGAAGGTGGTGATCGAAGAGGATAGTCGAAAGGAGCGGTAAAAAATAGTGGTCAGAGGTAATGGAGAAAAAAAAAATAGAATAAAAATTTGTTTATAAAATAAGTGAAAACACATTTTTTTTATTTAGAAAAATTTAGTAAATTTTAAAAACTGTTTATATTTTTTAAAAACAAAATAAATTATCAAATATGCTTTTATTTACAAGTTACAAAAAAATTAAAAGAAAAATTAAAAAACTGTAAAATAAACGTTACCAAACATGGTATAAGTATCCCACATTGCGTGTTAGGAGATTTGGAATCATATACGTTTGTAAGAACACCAAGTATAGGACATCTAAATCAAAGAATAATCACAAACACCTCACCACCGTAGGTAACAGGGAAGTTTTCTATTATTACTAGTTGGCATTTTCCCCGTAGTTTTCGTTATCATTTTCTGTTTTCTGTTTCCGTGTTTGAAAAAATGATAGAGAACTGTTGAAGAATTTTCGAAAAGCACAATCACTTTTATAATACCTTTTTTGCCTTTATACTTTTCACTAAAATGTCTAATATACATTTGCTTCTTGTTTTTAAGTTGTAGTGTTTAGGATAGTGACATAAATTTTTTTTTTTGTGAGGAGTGTTAACTTTTTTAATTAAGAATATTATAATAGTTTTAGTTCAAAAAAGTAAAGGTATTTAGAATGTGTATAAATTTTTTTTTTGTATTAAGAGATAAAAAAAAAAGTTAATTAATTTTGTTGGCAAACCAAACACTATAGTTTAAAAGTGGCTTGTTTTTGTTGCAAAAAATCAATTTTTTTAGGACACCAAACAGGGGCTTAGACTAAGTCAAGTAAATCCATTATAGGGTGGAGGAGGTCATCTTCAACCTTGAGGCCGTCCTTCATTAGGGGTTGTAACTTGCTTAGTTGTCTTATCACTAACTGGTTATAAAGTTCTACTTCTGTGTTAGGCTTCAGCCGTAGAATTTTCTAGTTTTTTAATTTTTTTTTATTGGTTATTTTACTCACGTACTGTTTTGCATAAAAGTTTATGTAGTATCATTTTTTTATATTTATATATTTATGATGCTCTTTTTTTCGTTAAAAAAAAATAAAAAAAATCCATTATAGCGTATCTGACCCATTTTACCACATATCCCGCAGGAGGTAGAACGGTCGTAATGCCGTAACCAAAAATCTTTTTTTTTTTACTTATTGCATCGATAACATTTGCCGTCGCAAAAGATAACTTTTTGCATTGGCATTTGAGGCGTCGCAAAAAACCACCCAAACAAAAATCTATTTTTTCTAGTAGTAAGAGATGTGTTTGGTATGGCCACGAAAACCGAACAAGGATAATGCACAAACATGATTAAACAGTAAACACATTTTATTATTGCTTGGAATACAATGCTTTGGTAAAAATTTTCCTTAGGCAATTTCTTTTTGAGTACTCTCTATTTTGACATTTTCATATACTTTTAGTAGTCAAAATTAAGTTTATATATTTTGGTAATTTAGTATGATTCGACTGTCTTAATGGGTTGATTCTTTTTATGTAGGGTTTTACTATTATAAATAAAATATAAGAGGCTTAGGCTACGTAATTGATTATTGAGATTAAAAAAATTTAGAAATTTTTTTTATTATGTTTGTTATTAGATAGGGTGTTTATAATTCAAGCAAGTTTGTGAATTTTAGTATTACTGATCTTATAGTCACTGCATCATTTTTGTATTCAAGTCCTTTCAAAAAATTATACGAACAAAAAAACCCAATATGCCGCGGGTGTTAAAATACTATATTCACTCATTAAAATTTTTAGAAATTAATATTAAAGAAAATGTTGTCGAATATTTACCGAAGTTAATTGTGACCTACTGATTATTTATGTCAATTAGAATGGGCATCAAAGCAGTTTATGATGCTAAAGCTGAGAGGGGCAGATCTACGCCTTGTCTTTTTTTTCTTGCTTAATTTAAAGGTTAATTGACAGTTGAAGTGTTGTCAATATCATATATTCTCTTAATTTCTCAGTAATACTATAAATTCCAATAATAAAAATTTTGACCAACTGTCCTCTTCAGAGGTGGCGTTTGACATCGCTGAAATTAATATTTTATAGATATAACTTATAGCAAAAGTTGTAAGTGCTTAATAAAAATTGTAACTTGTAATTAAAATAGAAAAAAAAAATAGTTATAATTTATAGCAAAAGTTGTAGTGTTTGAAAATATTGTAGTTTGTAGTTAAAATTTGTAGTAGAAAATTAAAAGCTACTAGCGTTAGCTTTGCCAAACACTCAAGAGGTAGCAAAAATGTATTTGTTCATCTACAGCGGAAATTGATAATTTAATTAACTTTAATTTATGCACTTTTTGAACATCTATATTTCTATATGAATAAAAAAATAAAAAAAAAGTAATAATAAGAGAATAATTGTAGCGGTTGTAGTGGATTTAAGTGTTTTTCTTCATGTTTATTTGATGTATACATCACTGCCATGATCAGTTATTTCTTTGATAAATAAAAAAGATAAATATTTGTTGTTTTCATTTTACAAGTTGAGGAATGAACATAATATATAATGGCCCAATTTTTTCGATGGACAGAAGAATTTGTGGTTAGCTTTTTGGAAAACTCAAACAAAAAATATTCCAAACAAATAATTTCAACGAAATCTCTTTTGATTTCTTATTTATTATGTTCAACTCTATATGGAGGATGAGTACCCTAATTCAGTAAATAATCTGATTGGGATTGGAGGCAAATTATTGAAATTTTAGGCATAAATCTCCAAAAGATATCAACTGACTTGGACAACTAAATGGAAACCCATGTAGTTTTTAATTCACGATAATTAACACAAAAGAATAGAAACAACTAAGAATACAAGAAAGTACGTCGTTCGACTGACTACACATCCCAACGGGAGAAAAAAAAATCCACTATATGAAAATAAGGATTACAATGATTAGTCTATATTTTACAATATATCTATAGCATCAAACTAAACCTCTTACCATCTCTTTACACTTGTTTATATCTAAAACTGAGTCTCACTCTGTGTATTAGATGTTTTTTAATGTTCCAGAATTTTTATGGGGCATAAAACCATTATATAGAAAGCCAAAAGGTCAAAAACAAAAATCATAGTTGCCGCACAAAAATTGCTGTTGCGTGATGGATTGCACGAGCAGACCCTAGACCGCTCAAGCAGTCAATATCCTAAGAGCATCTTATGAAAAATCTAAAATTCAAGACAAAAATCCAGCACAAATTCCTCCATTCCTTTTGAAGAAAACTTTTAATAATAATAATAATTCATCATTAGTGATGCAAAATTGAGCATTTGCTTTAGTCTATGGGTTTGTTTGTTTAAGGGATTTTTTTTTTGGCAAAGAGAAATTTTATAAATAAAAAGGATAAATGGCATCTAAAGGAATGACCTCTTTACAAAGATGCAACAAGCATCCTCTAGATTAACAAACGAGACCAAGTGATTGGCAAGAAACCAACCAAGAAAGAAAGCTACAACACCAAAAATGTTGCTGCTACAAAAAGCAACTACTGCAAAATGACCAAGTGGAATTAACCCCCTGGCAGCACGTTACAAGTTGTTGCTACAAATTGCTGCACAAAGGGCCATGGTACAAGCTGCTGCTACAAAATGCTGCACCATGGACCAGCCCCAAGCCAACATTACCTTCTCAGAAAGCCACCCCAAGAGCATTGCTGCAAGCCAACCCCCAGACCAACAATCAGCAAAAATACCAAACTAGCACTAACCATAGCAGCCCTGAATGCAAACCAACAAAAACAAAAAGCCCAATGATATAAAACCCACCCTTTAAAAAGTGATAAGCCTCAACTCCTATATAGATATTTTTTTTTTTTATCAGAACTCCTATACAGATATTAAAACCAAACAAAGACTAGTTCTGCAACTGTAACCCCTCTTTTCTCTTAGGTCGGCGTCTTCTTCTTCCTCCTTTGCCTAAAATTCATGACCTTCACCTCTTGAAGTTTATACATAATTTGATCTGTAGAAACCTCTTTCAAACCGAACTTCGTTTTGACCCAGAAATTGTTCTCAATTTAATTTGATCCATCATAGCTGCCTAATCACTCTGAGAATTAGTAAAAATAATTTTGTTTCTTTCCAAACAAATCGACCAGATTGTTGCAAAAAATAGGGCGCTCCACAATTGTTTTTCAACCCTTCTTGAAAGAGATGTCGAACCACTATAGTTTTAGGCCCACTAGAGATTTATGTACTACCCATTGAATTCTCTACCAACTTAGGATGCCACACCAGGTCTTCCAAGCAACAAGGCATGAAATTAAAAGATGATCCACCAATTTTTCCTCCCAATCACATAAAACGCTTCTTAGGTTTTCTGCATGTGTTATGATTCTACATCTGGCTAGGTTATTTTTGGTGACTATTCTTCCTAATAGAGCTCTCTAACATAATATTTTACACTTTGGAGGCACTTGCGGTTTCCAAATAGCATAGGCATCTTTGAGAATCAAAGCTCTACCTCCTTTCAGTTGATTAAGAAAGGATTTTACTAAGAAGTTTCATTCATTTTCTCCTTTCCACACCAAGTTATTAGCCTTGTTTGGACTCACACTTTGATTGATCATACGGTTAATAATTGGTTGCCATAATACCTTTTCCCATTCAAAAAGAGTTTTCCTAAAAATTTCTCCCCTGCCAGCATCACCTGATCTATCATGCTTCTCCATAGATATAACTGAGTGGATAGTTATACCTTTTTGTGAGGCAATCTTAAAAAGCCTACCACAGTAATCTTTTAGAACTTTATCACCTACCCAAGGATCCAGCCAGAATCTAATCTATTTTCCATCGCCCATCTTCAATTGTAATTTTTCCCAAAGAATAACCCTTGATTTATTGTTTTTAGGCCCACTCAAGTCTACAATTGCCTTCTAGATTGTAGAGGTTTGTGGTTTCCTATTTAAGCATGGAAGCCATTCACCCATACTCAGGCCATATCTAGAACAAATCACACGCCTCCATAGTGCCTCCCTCTCTGTTGATACAAATTGAGGAGAGGCATCAGATAGACCGATGGCGTCATCTTCAAGCAGACAAATTTTCCTATGAGATCAAGGTTGCTAAAATTCCTTTTTAGGCCGGCCTTTGATGTAATCTATGTTATTAGACAGAGAATAATGAGAAATCGTACCCAAAAGGATAGACAAAACTCTTATTTATAATAAAACTAGGCAATTCCATTATATCCATACACCAACACACACTGGATAATAAATATATAATAATACTAATACGATATATATCTAACATCGTATAATAATCATAATAAAGCTAACACCCCATTAAGCTGGAGCATATATATCTAGTATGCCTAACTTGTCACATATGTATCGAACCCGAGGACCCAGAACTGATTTAGTTAAAATATTCGCCAATTGCTCTCTAGCACGAACGGAGCCAAACACGATCACACCATTCTAATACTCGCACCGAATGAAATAATAGTCCACCTCGATATGTTTCGTGCGCTCGTGAAATACTGAATTTGTAGCAATATACACTACAGATTTATTATCACACCAAAGTTTTGTTGGTGTAGCAATATACACTGTACGACATGGATCACCCAACTCACTAAGCAACTGACGGAGCCATAAAATCTCAGATGTCGCCAGAGCTATGGCCCGTTATTCGGCTTCAGCACTCGACCGAGAAATCACGTCCTGCTTCTTACTCTTCTAAGAGATAAGATTGTCACCAATAAATATAGAAAATCCAAAATTGGACCTCCGATCAACTGGGCATCCGGCCTAGTTTGCATCAAAATACCATTCCATCATAGAGTGGCCATGATCACTGAAATGTAGTCCCTTACTAGGGTTATCATGGAGATATCGTAAAATTCGAACCACGGCATTCCAATGTGAAACCAGAGACGCAGCCATGAACTAGCTCACCGCACTCACAGGAAAGGCAATGTCAAGTCTTGTCATTGTTGTCAGATAGTTTAATTTTCCAGTCATTCTTCTATATCGGTCAGGATGAGAAAAAACATCACCCTCATCAGGGAGGAGTCACTACTAAAAAAAGGAGCTTTTGCGTCGGGAGCATTCCGTCGCAAAAGGTCAATGAGCCGTCGCAAAAGAGTATTTGCGTCGGCAAATGGGGGTAGTACATACTGGGGTTGCAAAAAATTATTTGCGTCGGAAATTACCGTCTCAAATAAATTTGCGTCGGCAAAAACAACTTTTTGAGACGACTTAAAAAACGTCGCAAAAACATTAAAAAATAATTTCTTTTGCGGTGGCTACTAATACCGTCGCAAAAACAACACTTTTTGCGTCGGTAAATTGCCATCTCAAATAGTTTTTGCGTCGGCAACTTTGCCGTCTCAAATACTCTTCTAAAATTTTTAAAAAAATAGTTATTTGCGACGAAAAAAGTCGCAAATAACTATTTAAAATTAATAAATAATAATAAAATTTTAATTTTCTGTTCAAAACAAAAATATCCAAACATCTAAATCTATTAAATTACAATAAAATATTAAAAATTACATTTAAATAATATAAAACCCGTCTAATTCAAAAATAACATCTGACAAATAAATTACAATCAAGTATAAGCATCAACTGCACTGAATACATCTTCAAGAAAATAGATATCGCAATCTTGATAAACAGCTCTAGCAAGTTGTATTCGTTGCTTCTGGCCACCGCTGAGATTGATGCCACGCTCTCCAATCTCAATTTGATCTCTATACTCCATTATTTCCAAGTCTTTCTCCAAGCAGCACACCCTATTAACTTCCCTGTACTTCTCTCTATTCATCGGTAAACCAAATAGGATGATATCTTGAATGGTTCTATTTTGAATCCACGTTGTTTGTGCAACATAAGCAGTAGTGCCACATACTCTGACTTGTTAGATTACAACGAGCATACTTCTTTGTTAAATTATGAAATTATCCAACTAATACAAAGCTCTTGCTATCCAAATAAATATTTTGAACTTGAAGACACCTTCAAAAATAAGAGACTGAAACAGAATGAGCATGTATGACGACACATCAGGAATCACATTATACTAGAAAGAAATACAATGCTATAAATCCAATTTCATAAAATGAACATTTCAAATGATATTTATGATTAGTTGTGCACAATGGGTCTTTGACAATATCCCATGTAAGAAAAAAAAACTAGCAGAAAAGAGGCACCTCACATAACAGCAATAGCACCAATTGCAAAAATTTCATTTTATTTGAAGACTTGCTAGCTAGAGGCATAAAGAACCGGAAGAGGAAACACCAAAATATTCAAAATGAAAATACAGACCTTGCCCGATATTTTGTGCATCTCGCTAAGAATTGAGGCCAGGAGAGAAGACTTCCCTGATCCAACAGTCCCAACTATAGCTGTAAGTTCTCCTTTTTTGATCTCCGAAGTTTAAATTTTTTATAACCAGTTCCCCGCAAACAAGGAAAAATTAAACATAACGAAAGCAATGCCATTGACCCATAGACTCATAGGACAGTAAATTAACTTCTATTGTTTAACCAATAAAAATTCATTACAAAAAATCAAATAATTCATAATCCATAAATTTTAATTTTAAAAAAAATGAACCTAATACTATTGATATTCTTTGGAGAATGTTGACATATGATAATCGAAATACAACATAATAATAGTATAGGTGTAGCATGACATTGACATGTCATCCTCTAAAGGCTCATGTTCGGTTGAAAAAAAATTCAACCAACAAAACTAATCTTATTGTGACAAAATGTTTTAAAAGAATTTTTTACTAATTCAACATCTTGAATTGGTTGATTCCTTTCATTTAGAGTTTAATCAAATCAGTTTGTTTAGAGTTTTATCAACTAGGTTGTAAAGTTTTATGGTTGGGTGGGTGATTATTGAGATAAATAAAATCAAAAAAAAAATATTCTCTTTACTTGTTTGTTCTTAAAAAGAATATTTATAATTTAGTATTAGAGAATCATAGCGTCATTGTTAGTTTTAATTTCAGAATCTGAAATTCAAGAGATCCTTCTCAAAACTCATGAAATTTTGCATAAAGATAGCAAATAGTTAAAGAATAAATTTTTTTTAATTTAATAGCAGCCTGAGATCACCAAAAGGAATATCCTCTACAAGAAATCTAAACCGAGACTTTAGAGAGAAATACCTGCAATGGAAAGGAGTAGACGATCATGATGAAGACTGGACCGCCGGTGTCAAATTGGACCACCAACGACGAGAGAGATTGAATGTAGAGACAGAGCGAGGGACGACGAGCGAGCGATGGCAAGTGAGGGATGGCGAGACAGCGCGATGGCAATCGAGGGATGGCGCGACGGTGACCGAGGAACGGTGCGACAGCGGCTAGTCTGGTGCGCGACGCTAAAATAGGGTTGAGAGAGAAGGGGAGAAGCTGAGAATTACAAGAATAAGTACAGAAGAAGGAGAGGCACCAAGAGTGTTGTGGAGTTTGAGTTTGGGCAAAATGTGGCATTGGTTTGGCAAATGTTATTTTTAATATTTTATTTTTTTAAGTTTTTTATTTTATTTTACTGGTTTGGTCGGCTTAAAATTGAATTTTTAAAAAAATCTAAAATATAAAACTTTTATTTGTTATTTATCTATTTTGGATTTATTTTATGAAATAAATTTAAAAATAATGTTTTTTATCATAAGATAAAAAACCTACTAAGCACAAAATAAAAAAAAGTAAATTTAGTTTATAAGTTTATTTTAGGAAAATTTTAATTTTTTTTTTTATCTTTCTATAGAATTTTTTAATTTTTTCTCAATAAGAGAAATTAAAAACATATATAAGATTCTTAGAGTGAAAAATAAAAATAAAAAGTCTCTAATTAATGTAAAAATTTATTTTAATTTAATTTATTTATTTTAAAAGACATTAATTTTACACCTCAATTAAAATAAAAATAGTGATTTTAATTTTTTTTTATATTTCTTATTTATTTATATTAGAATTTGTTTGATGAAATAAATTTTTAAAAAACTTATGAAAAAATAAACAAATTTACTAAATATGAAATACATACACATAAATTTAGTTTATAAATTTATTCTAGGTAAATTAAAATTTTTTCATTTCCTTATCTTTTTATAGAATTTTTCTTACTGTTTAAAATTTTCCTCCATGTGAAAATTTAAAATTTAAAATATTTATTTTTATTTATTTATTTTAGATTCATTTCATGAAATAAATTTAAAAATAACTTTTTATCAAAAGATTAAAAACCTACTAAATACAAAATAAAGAAAAATAAATTTATTTTATATGATTATTTTAGTTAATTTTTAATTTTTTTAATCTTTCTATAGATTTTTTAAATTTTATTAAATTTTCTTCTAAGAGAAATTAAGAAGATAAGATTTTAATTAATAAAATAAAACACATAAAATAAATAAATAATATAAATTAAATCAATCGGTAAAAAAATCGTCTAAAATAACTACTTTTTAGTATATATTTACTTACGATGGTAAAATTTCATTTCAAATAACTTTTTTTGTATCCAACTTTTGACGATGGTAAAAGTCGTATCAAAATATTCAATTTTTTTTGTCAAATTTTTGCATCGAAAAGAAAATCGCCGCAAATAATTTATTTTTGCTACCACATTGTTACGACGAGAAACAACCGTTTCAAATAAACTATTATTGGCGACCAAATTCGTTGCGACGGCAATAACACCAACTCAAATGGTATATTTTGCAACCACTTTTTAAGACGGTAAAAAACCGTCGCAAACGACCTATTTTTTTGAGATGATAAATTATAACAGTTGAAAAAGTCGTATTAAAATATCCAATTTTTGCGTCGGCAACTACACCGTCACAAAAGATTAATTTTTTTGCTACCACCTAGTTACGACGGGAACCAACCGTCTCAAATAACCATTATTTGCAATCAATTTCTTTGCGACCGAAACAAAACCATCTCAAAAGGTCATTTTTTGCGACCAGGTTTTACGACGGTAAAAAAACGTCATGAAAGAGCCATTTGTTGAGACGGTAAATTATACCCGTCGCAAAAAGTACTATTTGAGACGGCAATGGCTATTGACACAAAAAGTTTTAACGCAAAAATGCCCTTATTGCGACGGGTACCTCAACGCAAAAATGCCCTTATTTATTTTTAATGCAAAAATAAATATACCCTTATTGTCGCGTGCTACCTCAATGCCGAGAAAGTATTTTAATTCTCTCAAATTTTTAGTTTGAAACTGAGATTTCAGAAATATCTTCAACTCAGAAATGCCTACCATATCATCATCGGTAATAATAATATCATCAACGTAGACGACTAATAGAATACAACCAGCAGAAGAACGTCGATAGAACACAGTGTGGTCTTTTTCGGACTGTAGAAGACCAAATTGGCTCATAACCATGCTAAAGCGACCAAATCATGCCTGTGGAGACTGCTTCAATCCATAAGGAGAGCGATGGAGACGACATACCAGCTGAGACCTCCCTGAGCAACAAAATCGGGAGGTTGCTCCATATAGACTTTCTCTTGCAAATCGCTGTGAAGAAAAGCATTCTTCACATTAAGCTGATACAAAGGCCAATGGCGAGTGGCAGCAAGAGACATAAATAGGTTAACAGAGGCCATCTTGACAACGGGAGAGAAGGTCTCAAAATAATCAATTTCATACGTATGAGAATACCCCTTGGCAACAAGACGGGTTTTCAAGCGGGTAAGAGAACCATCAGGATTGAGCTTGACTATAAAGACCTATTTGCAGCCAATAGCCTGTTTACCTTCTAAAAGAGAAACAAGGGACCAAGTTGAGGTGGACTCAAGAGCCTGCATCTCCTTCAACGTAACACCTCGTCAGCTAGGATCGGCTAAAACCTTGGAATAGTACGAGGAACAACGACCTGATCTAGGGTGGCAATACAAGCCTATAAGGAGGCGAAAAGACCCTTGTAGGAGGTGGTATAAAGGATGATCCCTGCAAGACCGATAAGATTTTTGAGTAGCAATAGGAGTAGTATCGTCAAGAGAAAGAGCACTTACCATCGAAAGAGGATCCGTAGACGAAGAGACTGGCTCAGCAGAGGAGAGGTCCAATGAACCTGAAGAAGTGGATGGAGAAGGCAGCGAGGACCTCGCAGTAGGAGAAGCACCTGCAGAAGAAGATAAGGGCAAGCAAGACACTAAAAAATTAATGCTTTGAATATCAGAACTCCGAACCCCCAACACAGCCGAATCTAACTTAGAAAAGAAAAGAGTAGACTCCACAAAGATAACATTCTGGGAGACAAGGAACTTGTGTAGAGATGGATAAAAATAGCGGTACCTCTTCTGAGTCTTCGAATAACCAAGAAAAATACATTTGACAGCCCGAGCATCTAACTTCGTCCGCTGGGGATGAGTGTCATGAACATAACAAAGGCACCCAAAAATTCTCAAGGGTAGAGAGAAAAGGCTCTGCTCGGGAGAAAGGACGGCCATCGGAATTTGTCCACTAAGTACTTGAGAGGGGAGGCGATTGATCAAATAACAAGCAGTTAACACGACATGTTCCTAGAATTTCTTAAGTACGTGCATCTGAAATAAGAGAGCTCGAGTAGTTTCCATAATATGGTGGTTCTTCCGCTCAGCGACACCATTCTACTGTGGGGTAGTTGGGCAAGAAGCCTGATGAATAATGCCATGTATGGACAGAAAAGTGTTCAGCTAGGTGAAAGATACTCGCCACCATTATCAATGCGCAAATATTTAATCTGAACCTTAAATAGGGTTTGCACTTCCATGCAAAAAGAGAAAAAAATAGATGTTACTCCATATTTATATCGCATAAGATACAAAAAAGTCACACGAGAATAATCATCCAAAAATATAACGTAATAACGAAATTCAAAAACAGACTCGACTGGACAGGACCCCCAAACATCTGAATGAACTAAAGACAAAGGAGCCGAAGCTCGTTTATTGACCCGAGTGTTAGCCCAATGGCTTTTTAATTTGATTTTGATGATTTTCATAATTTATTTTCTAAGAATAAATGGTTTTAAATTGATAATATTTTATTTTTTCAAAATAAAAATGTTAACACATTTTGAATAATCAAAATTGACACCTTAGCAAAAAAGAAATGACTTTTATCTCAAAAGGTTCAAACACTTAAGAATTTTTTAATTAGAATTTTTTGTGTTGATCTTAATTGAAAATTAAGTCAAACACTTAAGGCAAAGTATACTTGAAGCTTATCAAATGTGTCAACACCGATTGATCAAATACTTTGACACCCTAATTGTTTTTAAGTTAATCTTCAAGTACCAAAAAGTTAGTGTCAACACAAACTAGTTTTGTGTCAACACAAAAAGTGTCGAAGTGCCCATGACTCATTTTGAGTTGACACAAATCAATTTTGTGTCGACACAAAAGTAATCCTTACTTTTGGTTTTCGAAAGCTTGGGTCGACACAAATGAAAATTGTGTCGACACAAAACAACCGAGACCTCCTGCAGATTTTTGGTGTCGACCCTACGACAAATCGTGTCTATACAAAAGTCCCGAGCCTGCTTGCAGAATTTTGGTGTCGACCCCAAGAAGATTTGTGTCGACACAAAATTACCGAAGCTAACTACAGAATTTTGGTGTTGACCCCAAAGCACATTTGTGTCGACACAAAAGTACCAGGCTTCCTGCAGAGATTCAGTGTCGACACCAGAGACAAGTTGAGTCGACACAAAACGGTTCCTCCGGATGCTGAAGTTTTAAATGAATCGACACCAGATTCATTTGTGTCGACCTCAGAACGTTGGAAGGTAAAGTGCAGAATTTGTGTCGACCCCATAGAAGATTCGTGTCAACCCAACTCCATGAAGAACCCTGCCATAGACACTTTGTGTCGACACCAAAACTATTTGTGCTGACCCTAAAGACGAAAATTCAAAATACGACAGATCTCAACGGTTGAATTTTTGACATTTATTGCCCCCACCTACCTCCAACGGTCAGGAACTCACAAGAACTTATATAACGAGTTACTTCTCAGCATTTAAGAGAGAGAGACTTGCATTTACTATTCTATTGCTCAAATTCATATCAAAAATCATCAAGCTCATATTTATTACTGCAACTCATGTTCTTGTTCCTTATCTCTATTTATCTTTTTATTTATTATAAATCAATCTTGTAAAGAGAGTGAGTGTTCTTTATTTATTACATCTCATTTATT
Organism: Heliamphora exappendiculata; assembly: GCA_034768845.1. Lineage (NCBI taxonomy): Eukaryota > Viridiplantae > Streptophyta > Magnoliopsida > Ericales > Sarraceniaceae > Heliamphora > Heliamphora exappendiculata. Next base: position 22,838 of record JAOTRH010051119.1, read on the forward strand.
GTAATCAATGGTGAGTCACCCTTTAACCTTTGAGTGAGTGAGTGAAACTCATCAAAGAAGAGTTCAAGAGGAATTAGAAGAAAACAGGGACTTATTTTCATATAATCTTCTTGAAGCTGTAAGAGGCTTGTGAATGTACCCGAAAATATTCAGATAGCTCAAGTGGAATCTTGAACATTGTAAATGCTTGAAATATGCCCGGAAGTATTTTAAATAGTGAAAATACTCAAGGGAGATTTTGAGGAGTAGATGTAGGGTATGATAAAGCCGAACGACTATAAATTTCTGGTGTCTAGTTCTATTTTTTTCTCCCTCATCTTTTAATATTTGCATTGGTTATATATCATCATATCTTACTTTATTGCTATATTAAAAGATTTTTTTTAAAAAAATTTAAATTACTATTATCTTTTTAAAAATCCAATTCATCTCCCTATCTTGTGTTGCATAGTTCTATCTAACACGTTTCTCGCTACTTTTTCAATATTTTCTCCTGTTCCGGCCCCGATCAAATAGGGGACGGGGATGGGAGAACTAATCTCCGTCCCTACCCCGTCCCATTGCCATTCCTAGCAAGGCTTGAGCACCTAACTTCCCATTTAGAGGTAAACACCTATACCATTGGGTCAAAGACTACTTGGTCTATATATCTTTTTATTCTTTTAGGGTGTGTGCGGATTGGGTTAAGGTGGGTGGAGAAAAAATCTTCAATCAATCTATTTTTGGTGAATGACAATTTTTTCAACTTACTACCGATCATCAAAATCAACAGGTGGAGTGATATTTTTTTAACAATTTTAACTTGTAGTTTAAACGATTTAGCGGGTTGAAAAATTATTAAATTTTAAAATTAGTTTCTAAAAGATAAAAAAATTAATTGCAATTTTTTAAAAAATTCACATTTAACAACTCAAGTAAAAAACTAATTAAAAATATCAACAATCATTCAACGACAACAATAATAATATAATTAAATATCTCTAACAATAACATTTATAATGCATACTAATTGAAAAATATTCAAAATACATAAAATAGCGGTTAAAATCATAAATATTTTAATTAATTTTTATAACTTATTAAAAAATATATAAATATAAATATGTAATCGGGGATGAGGTAGAAATTCATTGTATACTGTAATGTGATAACTAATATATACTATAGGCGAGTTAGGCTAGCGACGGGTTGAATAAATATAAATTCGCAACTAATTTATTATTTTTATTTTTTCACTTAACTCATTCATAAGGTAAGATACAAAATTTTAATTTAGCAATGACAAATTATTCTTATAAATTTTTAACAAGACATATATTAAGTTTTTAAATTTTTTTTAAAAGAATAAACTTATATAATATTAAATATTTTAAATTAATATTACAATAATAATAAGATTTTTCGAAATTTATAGGAGGTGCCCATCCGCCCCTTTGGATCTGACTATGCCCACCTAATCTTATTTTTTCATTTAACATATCCAATTAAATCCACTAACGCACATAATTCGTGCAAATTAAATTGTTTTTGAATATTTGGATTGGGACAGATTGATTAGCTGTCTGCGCACCTATATATTTTAATATATCTACATTTTGATAGAATTGAGATTTTTTTCATTTTATAAAAAAATAAAGAAATTTTTTATTTTTATTTAATAATATTTAACACTAATCCACCTTAGTGCTTTGAACCGTTAATATTGTAAAAGTTAATCAAAAATAATATTTGAACAAAAAAATAATTTAATTTAATATCTGTAATTAGACAATTAAATCACATTAATTTTAAAAAATTATATAATTTAATTTCGTTTGTTTGTTTTTTTACACAATAAACTTATTATGACCATATAGTTATCAATGTTTTATCAATTTAATTTTTTATATGTATAATTTTTTAATTAATTCTATAATATAAACCGATAAAATTATTAAAATAAATTATTTTATATACTATAAAATAGAAATAAAACTCTCCCTATTTATTTAAAGAAATAGAGAGAACCTGCATCTATTTTTATATATGGACAAAATGAGCCGGCCCTAAAAACTAAAATGAGAACCATTTCTCTCCAGTCAAATGACGAATTTGAGAGATTCAGATATGAATTATTTATTTTATTTTTTTAAATATATATTATTATTATAGAAAATTAAATTTATCAGATGTTGGTAATTAACTTAATAAATCATGTTTATGTTAATAAAAATAAATTTTAATTTCTATTTTATTATTAACATATTTGTAATTTATTAAGGATATTCTATTATTTAATTTTTTACTGTAAAAATATATATGCTTAAAACAAAAAAAATAAACAATTTAAATTATTAAAATAATTTTATTTTTAACATAAAAAAAAATATAAAACTTCACCTCTCCAGTTCAACGAAGTACAGAGTAGCCATACTCAAATAAAATTATACACAAGTACGGTGCCAGCATTACATACCGTAGTACACGCTCCCAATGCTGAGTGCTTATAAATCTTTGATCATGGCTTCTTTTTAGGAAGGAAGAAGCCTTTTTCTATCTGATTACTTTTCTCTCTAGAATTTTTACACTGATCACTTTCTCTCTCCTCATAGGAAGCTTCTCTTTCTAGACGTATAGAAAGTAGAGAAAATGAAGGACAAAAATGTGCAATGTAGGTGATGATTTCGCCGGGGGATAGGTCGGAGGATGGCGAGGTGTCACAGGAACGACGTCAGATCGGTGGTGATCCGCAGCGAGGGTGGGAACTCCCGGCTGTGCACGGCGTTTTCCGGTACGTCGTTCCGCCGGATGATCATCGACGGCCTGCGGTGCCGAGGATCGCGCCCCCGGGACGACAACGTCGCCGCCGCGAAACTGTCGTCGGAGAAGCGGAACCGGCGGAATCTGAAGCAGAGTTCTGAATGCAGATCCGAATCGGAGAAGAAGAATGCGGGATCGGAGAAGTTGTCGAAGCTGCTGAGGCTGCCGGAGTCGTCGGACGCTGGATTGGACGGCGGGGCGGCGGCGGAGGAGGTAAAGAGGAAGGAGGCGGCGTTGGAAGAATTGAAGAGAGTGGTGAAGAGGTTGCAAGGCGATGACGTTTGGAGGGCCGCGATTGACGTAAGGAGGCTGACGAAGGAGAATTCGGAGGCGAGAATTACTCTCGCGTTGCTCGGAGCGATTCCACCTCTTGTCTCTTTGCTCGAATCCGAAGATTTCGATTCTCAGATCGCTTCTCTCTATGCTCTTCTCAACCTCGGGATTGGCAATGATGGGTGAGTGTTCTTTCTTCGGTTTGTTTTTTCGCCCCCGCCTTTTGTTTTGTTGTTAGGGCATCTTCAATCTTTCATTTCTTTTCAGTTAAATTCAAATTTGATGAAAAAAGAGTCTAAATTGAGCATGGACCTTTTCATTAAACCTATATTAAAACGACGAAAAAGTTAGTTGTTCACCAAATAAACCAAATTTTAAATTTTTACTGTTTGGACATAAAATATTTATAATAAAAAAGATTTTATATAAAATTATTTTATAAAAAATATTTTTTTATTTTTGTTTGTTGGTATTTTGATAATGCTTAAAAAATACTTTTCTTATCAATATATCCTATTTACAATGAATCATCCTTGTTATTATGAATAGGCATTAATTGTGTTAGTTTGTAGATTTTAATTTATAATAAAAATTGTGTTAATTTGTAGATTTTAATTTATAATAAAAATTGTGAATATTTGATAAAATTTATAATTTATATTTAAAGTAAAAAAATATATTATAATTTATAATAAAAAATTATAAGTATTTAAAATATATTATAAATTATAATTAAAAATAATAACAAAAAATTAAAAATAAAAGCCATAGGTATTCTCAAATACCCCCATTATCACTATCTTTGTCCCATCAGTGATGTGCCATCGCCATTTCTACTTGACACACCACCGCCACTATCCTTGTTAACACAAAAATGATTTTTATTTTATTTATGTAAATTAATTTTTTTTTAATATAAAATATTTCATGTTATTTTTTTTAATTAAATACTAATAAATAAATAAAATAATTTTTAAAAAATATTTTACGTTAAAATAAATAGAACCTTAGTAAAAGAATAAATTTAAAATTTTTAGAAAATTTATTTTAAAAATCTTTTTACTTATCCTCAAAATAATTTTGAGAATAAGTTAGGAAATTTTAAAAAAATTTGCTTACACAACTAGAATTTGTAAAATCAAATGAAACTTTTAACCAAAACTTTAATTCAATTTAATGAAAACAAAAAAAATGAAGTTTGAAAATCGCATTATAGCATCCACACTAATAATTAGTCAAATTAATTAGTGGAAGTTTTCTAAATTTTATTTTTATCAATGCTAGCTAATTTAATTATTATAAAAAAAATATTATTATTATTATTATTTATTTCCTATCTTTTTTCTCTCTAAAAGTACTCATTCAGATTTGTTTTCCATTTGCTTGATTTGCAATTCCATATTATTTAGCAAGTGAACAGTTCTTAACTTCATTTGTTTATGGTGGACTATCTAGCTAAAATAACAGGAAGGTGGTTTTAACTCTTATAACTGTTTGGTTGCCAATAATAAAAGTAAAAGGAAAAGAGAAAGAGAAACAAAAATTAATCTCCCATTATGTGTTCTTTTCTTACTTGAACTAAATTAAATTAATCATTTAATTTAGTTCTTTATCAGAATTTCAAACATACCCAAAGTGAAGGTACATGTGTTCATTATCCAAAATAAACAAAGATCATCTTGACATTAAGGGCTAATTGAGAATCTAAGCTTCTTATGTTTTATGTTTTAGTTAAAAATGTAAAAAAAAAAAAAATTAACATAACTCATTTGTCAAAACAATTAGAAAAACAAAAATGTTAAAAAATCAAAAACTCAAATTGAAATATTAATTCGTAGTATACTTGATTCAAATCACACCCCATTCTAAAAGATAATTATTCTCTAATTTAATAATTTATTTACATTAATTTTAATTATATATAACCGTCATAATTAATATACAAAAGGGTAATATTTTTTAATTTAAACAAAAAAGAAAAAAACTTAGAATTTATCCGATCAATTAACTTTTAAAAAAATTAAATTAAAAACTTATTTATTAAATAATTTACTTAAATCCAATTTAATTTTTTAGATGATAACGCGAACATCTACGTGAGACCCATTACTTTTGTCATTATCTGTGCTTAAATATGTGAAACAAATTTCCGCACTTATGATTTCTGTAAGGCAAAATAATCAAACTATTGTCATCTCATTGCAGAAACAAAGCTGCCATTGTTAAAGCTGGAGCTGTTCACAAGATGCTAAAGCTCATTGAATCTCCAAATGAGCCCTTAAACCCAGCTGTTGCCGAAGCAATTGTTGCAAATTTTCTCGGATTGAGTGCTCTAGACTGGAACAAACCGATTGTTGGTTCTTCAGGTGCAATCCCATTCTTGGTGAGGACCTTAAAAGATTTGGGTAAAACAAGTAGTACAACTGACCAAGCAAAACAAGACTCCCTGCGAGCGCTCTATAATCTCTCTATTTCCCCGCAAAACGTACCACTCATTTTAGAAACGGATTTGGTGCCATTTCTCTTGAGTATGATGGGAGACATGACAGTGAGTGAAAGAATCCTCGCGATTCTGAGCAATGTTGTGTCGACTTTAGAAGGCCGGAAAGGGGTCAGCGCCGTCCCAGATGCGTTCCCAATTCTAATAGACGTGTTGAATTGGAGCGACTCGCCAGGGTGTCAAGAGAAGGCGGCGTATATTTTGATGGTTATGGCGCACAAATCGTATGGGGATAGACAAGCCATGGTCGAGGCTGGTATTGGTTTGTCGTTGCTTGAGTTAACGCTTCTTGGAAGCGCATTAGCGCAAAAAAGAGCGTCGAGAATCTTAGAGCGGTTGAGAGTGGATAAAGGGAAGCAAGTTTCTGAAGACTTTGGAGGCGGTGCGGGCGCTGCCGTGTCGACGACGATGTCCGGTTCTTCATCATCATCGGCAGATTTGAACCGGTGTCGATCAAATGAGGGTTTGGAGGTGGAGGATGAGGAAGAAGGGATGATGAGCAAAGAGAGAAAAGCAGTGAAGCAATTAGTCCAACAGAGCTTGCAGAACAACATGAGGAGGATTGCGAAGAGGGCTAATTTGCCGCAGGATTTTGTTCCGTCCGAGCATTTGAAGTCCCTCACGTCTCATTCAACATCGAAGAGCGTGCCATTTTGAGAACAAAATGCTTCGGATTCATAAAATATATATCCCAATGTGTAGCGCAGTTAGGCTTACGACAGTCTTCAAGGTCCTGCGAGCCGTATCATGGGTTTGGGTACAAGTTCGAACTCCTAAATTTAATCAGTACAGTGTGTACGTTGTGGGCTCGATTTACACACTTGGCATTTATCTCTAATTCAACCTGAGCCTAGACAAGCTAGTTCCAATTTGAATTTCTACCAGAGTCAGGTAAAGGGTTTGGCCGAATACCCAATGTACATATATCTATATTTATATTTTTTATTTATATTCTAAATAAATTTAAATTATTTATTTTGAATTAAGAATAAATTTACGAATATGATTTAAATTTATGAATATGTTTAGAGTTTAAAGCATAACTGATTTGAGAAAACTCAACTAAATCGGCAAGTGACACTAGTCTCCTCCGAAATAGTATCTTATGTTTTTTATTCTTATTTCCTCAACTATTTTCATATTTGTGTTAATATTTTATGCCATTTTATTTCTCTTACCCCAAAAATATAAAAATTAAATTATTTTTTATTGTTGTTGAGAAAAGTACAAAAAGGCGAAATAAATTATATTTTGGTTGAATATGTTTTTATTTAGTTTTTTATTTTTAAAATTTTTATAATGAGAAATAAAAAAATAATGTTTGTTGACATAAATATAAAAAATAAAAATAAGCTAAGGCCTTGTTTGGAATTAATAAAAAAACTAACTTTTTTAAAAAAGTTAAGCTTTTAAGTTGGCTTGTTTGGGATACTAGTTTTTCCCGATTTTCAATGCAATTAAAAAAAAAGTCATATATATATATATATATTTTTTTTAACATTTACTTTTTCAAATCATTCTAAACACTCATATTTAAAAAAAAATTAAATTTTTTAAAATTAAATTTAAAAAACTATCTCAAACAGACTCTAAGTCAGCCTCCATAGCAAATGTATAAAGCTTGATTAGGGAGGATTGATAATAAGCCAACCAAATCAAAGCCAACATTCTTGACTTTGTGTGCAAGCATGCAAATGAATGGCACTTATTTTTTTTATTTTTTTTTATTTTTTATTTTTTACATATAAGGGCAGACTTATAATTTTATATTCGATTTATTTAAAATTTTTAATGACTTAAAAGTTATTAATTTTTTAACCAAACGAATTTTTTGATTTGTTAATTGTGTGTTTTCTATGTTCACACGTGTATCTGAAAGAGAAGTTTTTTAGTATAAGATTTTTTGTCAAAATAAAAAAATTTAATTTCTTAGTTTAAGTAGAAAAAATAAAAAAAAAATTTAATTTCTTAGTTTAAGTAGAAAAAATAAAAAATTAGTCTTAGGTCTTTAAGGTAGCGTCGGTTTTGTTTTTTATCAACCATAAAAAATTTTAATGCGCGAGATCCAGTTGGACTCTAGAACTGATAAATTTATCTGTGTATTTTCAAAACATGTATAAAGCACACAGATAAATTTATTTGTTATCTGTTTAGTGAAACAAGTACAATTTGACAGATAAATTTATCTGTCTGTTTATTTATGCAAGACAAATAAATTTATCTGTGTGCTTTATACGTGTTTTGAAAAAGTACAATTTTCTTTATACAGATAAATTTATCTGTATACTTATTTATGTAAGACAGATAAATTTATCTGTCTAACATTTGTCAATACTAGAAAGGAACAGATAAATTTATATTTTTGACAAATTGTGCTTATTTTACGAAACAAATAAATTTATTTATCTAAAACTTATATTTGTTTGAAAGAACTGATAAATTTATTTGTCAAGCACTTATGTTTATTTGATTTAACAGATAAATTTATCTGTCTAATATTTGTCAATCTTAAAAAAGAACGACATATAAATTCATCCATATGCATTACATATAAATTTATCTGTTTGTGTTAAATTTATTTGTGTTATAGGCAATTGAATTTCGCGCATTAAAAATTTTGTTAATAAATCTTGTGCGTTAAAATTTAATTTTTTTGAATCTTTGACCGAAAGTCCGTAGAAAAAAATAGATTGTTGAGAAATTTTTAAGGCAACTTTTTTTGTTTTCTTTATTAAAATATTTAATATATACTTATTTCATAGTCTTAAGTTGTAGTGTTTAGAATATGGTAGATATTAACTTTTTTTAGTGAGAAATTATTTTCTGGTAAGGTCCCGTAATCTATACTATATATATTTATATATATTAACGAAAAAGAGTTTTTTTCTAAGCGTCCTGAAAAATATAAAATTTTAATTTTAATTTTTTAAAATTTTAAATTAAAAATTATTTATAAAATATTTAATTGGCTATCTACTGTATGAGTTAGCAAATCTTAGGTCCCGTTTGGTAATATTTATAGTTTTTTATTTTTTATTTACAAAAACTAAAAAATATGTTTTTATTTATTTTTATAAAAAAATATTAACAAAATATATTTGGTGAAAAGTAGTTATTGAAAGTTGCAAATGAATGGAGTGGTAGAAAGCGGTGCTCGAATCTGATAGTTGGAGATGGTGGCCGAATGGTAGTAATCGGAACTGATCACCCGAGGTGTTAGTCAGGAATAATAACAAGATGCAGTGATAGTGATCGAAAATGGTAATCAGAAGTGATGATCGGAGCATTAGTCAAAAATGATAATAAGAGGTAGCGATGATGATCGGAGGTGATGGTCAGAAATGGTGGTAGAAGGTGGTAGTCGGAGCAAGTGGTCGAATGGAGCAGCCAAATGTGATGGTGGGAAGCGGAGGTCGGTTATGGCAGCTGGATGTAATAGTTAGAAATAGTGGAAGAAAAAAATATAGAATTTAAACTTATTTACAAAACAAGTAAAAGCGCATTTTATACGAATTTTGTAAATTTTGAAAAATATTTATATTTTTTTTAAAAAATAATTACCAAATATGTTTTTGTTTACTATTTAAAAAATATTTAAAAACAAAAATAAAAAATAAAAAACATGAACATTACCCGGGCCTTTAATATTCAAATTCTACAAAAAAAAAATTAGAATAATTTTTTAAAATAAATCCCAATTTATGTTAGTAGATTTTTTTAAAAGAGATTGTATTATATATATATACGTATAGTAAAAAAATGGAATTTTTATCTTGGGACCTTACTGGTACTTCGAAACACCGTTCTCATTTTTTAAAACATTTTTGGCTTAATTTTTTTTAAAAATTAGCTAATTCATTCAACTAATTAGTTTTGAATTTAAAAGCATTTTTATAAATTCTATTAGTTAAAACAACCTTTTTTTCTGAGATAGATTGAAATTTTTATCTTGAAACTTTACCTGTACTTTAAAACTCCATTCTAATTTTTTAAAGTTTTTTTGGGTTAAAAAATAAAATTAATTAATCGGCTAACTTATTCAACTAATTATTTTTGAATTTTAAAACATTTCTATAAATTCTATTAGTTAACACAACCATTATTTTTTGAGATTTTTCTATTTTATCTCCAAAATTATGGACAAATTTCTTTCTTCATCTTTTATATTTTGTTTGGTGTTTTCCTAATTTTGGAAACATTCTATTATCATATCAATAATTAAATAAAAATATATGATATAATTTGATTTTAAAATATATATAGTAATTTCTTAAAGATATTTTAAATTATGATATTTTCACAAAATTTAATTAATATTTTACCCATGTATGTTCTTTGTATATAATTATTTTTGCGTAAACTCTCGGGTGAGATCATTTTTTGTTGAATTGATTAAATTAAAATTATAAATACAATTGTAGATGATTAATAAAAAAATGTTGGTATATGCGTTTTTAAAAAAATATACAACTAAATAAATTAAAATATTTTGGCGTTTAGTTTGTAAGTTAAAATCTAAATTTTCTATTGTTTGTTGAATACAAAGTATAATTTTAGATTTGAACTTTAAGTGCAAAATATAAATTTTAAACTTGAAACACTATTATTCAAAATTATTAAATTTAAAAATTTTAAGTAATTAAATTTTAGTGTTATTCTACTTATGATTGTCACATTTAAAAATAGCTTTTAGCACATTAATTAAAATTCACAATTATATATTTTTTAAAATTTAGTGGTAGATTTAATTATTTAAATTTATTATTTTTTATAAAATTATATAATATAATTTTGGCACATAAAAAGCTAAATAAAACAATATCAATACATTGAAAGTTGTAAATTTTGGCTTATTTATTTTGACAAAAAATTAGTAAATAATTCAATTTATAGTCGTTTACTATTTTTCATTTAGTATAAGATTTTTTAATGAGTAAGGTACATTCTCATAAAAGTTTTAACGCGCAAAATTCTTTTAAGACAAAAATATCTTAAAATAAATAAATTTATCTGTACTTTTTTTTAAACATGTATAAAGAGCACATATATATTTATCTGTCTTTTATTAAAAATATATGTAAAAAATACAGATAAATTTATCTTTCTTATTGAAAGCACGTATAAAGAATACCGATAAATTTATCTGTATCTTTTCAAAATATGTATACAGAAAAATTTATCTGTTTACATTATTTGTGTTCATATGTAAACAAATAAATTTATCTGTTAACCATGAATAAGCAGACATATAAATTTATCTATTTGCATTATCTGTATTAATATTAGCAAACAGATAAATTTATTTATTAGGCATGAATAAGTAAACAGATAATTTTATCTATTTGTATTATCTGTGTTGATATCCAAACAGATAAATTTATCTGTTTACATATTAAAAAGATGAATATCAAACAGATAAATTTATCTATTTGTATGATATTTTTGGGAGCAATCACGCAATTAGATCTTATCCATTGAAATTTTTGTTAATAGACTTTGCACATTTAAATTTATTTATTTTTAAACCTTTAGTTGAAATTCTCTTATTTTTATCTTTTTCTTTTATAACCTCTTATAAAATAATATTCATATCCAAGTACAATAACAATAAGGCTAAAGGAGATTAAATAATTATCCAAAAAAATGTGGTAGAGAAATAAAAATTAATTTTTTTTAAAAAAATATTTTTTAATTAAAAAGAGTTTGAGAAAAATTTAAAGTAATTTGGAAACTGCAGTTGTTTAAAAATTTGTAAATACTAAGAAAATTTAAAAGTACTATTAATATGTATTCTACAATATTAACTATAAAATTTAAAATAATGTTATAAATTTTAGAGAAAGTTGTATATATTTTTAGTTAATTGACAAAAATGACTATTTTAAAAGGTTTATTGTTTTTCTTGTGTAAATTTTAATTTATTTTTAAAATTTTAAAATATTTTGTTTAATAGATAGAAGGTTAAGTACTTAAAAGAATTATATATTGAAAAATCTTAAATTAGGATAGAAAAACTTTAAAAAAAATTTATTAGTATTTCTTAGTCATTTTATAATTATTTTGTGTATTTTATTAAAATAATTATTTTACTTGACAAACTTAATTAAGTTATACTATTTTATGAGCTATAAATTACTAAAATAATATATTTAATATTTAATTTTTTATGTCGTGCTTAGTACGAATTAATTGCTTGTATATTAGAATTAAAAAAAATATATCTTACCTTTTGTGAACTTAGAACTGAAGTGACTCATTGGGCTCGTGATTGGTAAATGCATTAAATGACGAATCAAATTAATTTATTAAATTAATGTACTAAATAATATAGCATAATCACAAATATTGAAGTAATTAATGAATAAAATATAATAAAAAAATATTATAATTATGTCATGTTATTTAGTGAATATATGATTATTCTAGTATTATTATTCCTAAATAGCTTGAAAAACAATGTTATTTTAATTTTTAGTCAAATAACTTTTTACAACTTACTTTGTGTAAACTGAAAAGTTAAACTGACTCATTTAGCTTAAAAAATATATTCGTTCATTACGTAGAATTTACTAAATTTATTATTCATACAAGAATAAAATTTATCCAATAATTATATTATGTGATCGAGAAATATTTATTTAAATATTTTTTCTTAAAATTATATTTATTATTTATTTGTAAGTAATATTATAATATAATTACATAATTACAAATATTGAATTTATTTATTTTTGATTTGGATAACAAATTCAGTGAGTTATATATATATATATATATATATATATATATACGGAATAAATTTAATCATAAAATATATCTAAAAGTCAAGCTCATAACAACTTGATCGACAAAAAGGCAAGGCATAAAAGGCTATTGAGGGCACAACAATGCACTAAATCTTAAGGGTACAATAACGCGCTCTCTCTCAAGAACGCAACACACACCTTTCATTTTTTCATCAATCTATAACTTTTACAACTTACTTTAAAATATTGTCATTTAATTTGATTTTTTTATTTCTTTTTCATGCATTAAACATTACACATGCATTGCTTGTATCATGATGTTTACTGTATAATAAATGCCTAAATTAAAAACCTCCGAAATTCCTCCCAATTCAGTATGATTTGCAAATTATGTAAAAAATCAACTTTTTAGTAGCTTTTTTTTTGTTGCTTTTTTTGTTTTTTATAAAAAAAAAAAATTTATGGGTTTTTTTTACTTTCTCGATTCATTATAATAAAGCAAATCTAACATTATATAAGTTTTGAAAAAAATTAAAAAAATTTACCAAAAACAAAAAAATTAGATAAACATCTTAAAGTGGCTTTTTTTGAGTCTTATCTTAACCTTCTTTTTTAATTTTTTGGTCACTTTTTTTTTAATTTTTCTGATTTCTTGTAACGTGAAAAATCTAAAAATAAATTAAAAAATTAACACAAATTTTTTTAAATAAAAAATTTTAAAAATTAAAAAAATCATATATAAAAACAGCTATCCCACGGTGCTAGTCCATTTTTGGTCTACCTTTTTGGCTCCCCTCGCTATAATTTCATATTCCAGATGTTGAGACTTGATAGGCGTTGGTCATTTTCTTCTGCACAACAAGAGAGCGGTAGGTAGGGACCGCTAAAGGCAATTTCCGTGGCTTCTCCGGCGCACACCCTATGCGTACCCATGAACAGCGCCGGACCTAAAAATTTTGGGTCCAAAACGAGTTTGATACATGGAGTCTCAATAAATATAAAAATAAATTTTAAAATTAATTATAAAAAAATTAAGTAGACTAAATATATTTATAATCATGTTTTAATTATAAAATTGAATTTATAATAAAAATTAAATACAACATAGTATGATTTATATATCATGCTTTTAACTTATCTATTATAAATTTTTTAACAATAAAATATTTTTTTATTCAATAATTTGTATTTGACTACAATTGATAAAATAAGAATTAACACTTTGGAATAGACAAATTATGACTTAAATATATATTGATTGTAACTTTTAATAAATTTTTTATTCTATTCGTATTAATTAGCATTTTAAATAATTAAAATTTTCGATGACTTAGAATAATATTAAAAATGTGCAACTTACAAAAAATAAACTAAAAGAATGTAGAAGGATTTGAACTTGAGACAAAAACATAAAAATTATAATAATTACCACTCGTGATCGCAAGATCATCGACGTAAATTTTTTTAAATATTTATATTGAATTTAAATTCAAATGGAATCCTAAACTTTAACAAAAAATTAAGAGTCCAAGGCGGTCGTATTGCCGGCTTTCCCTCGAGACTGGCTCTGCCCATGCACTATGTCGGATGTCGAATGTCGAATGGGTAAAAAAACTGCACAACTATTAAATTTTTTTTACTTGTCAGACTTAAAAGATTACAAACTGAACTTTCACTCCAAGTTAGCCAAACCCTACTGGACTTTGCTGAACTCCTGACCTTCTCTCTCGAATTGTCTTTGCTAAAAAACATTACACCATGAGCACTTTTTGGCCGAAAGTATTCGATGAAAAGTACTATATATGACACCCAAATTAAAACTTTTTGAAAGCTTTGAAGGAGTTTATGATTGTTGGATTCTCCATTCCTCCGGGGGCGACACCACCCTTTAGTGGGTGGGGTTAATTGACTCTATTAGAGTTTTTGTTATATTTTTTTTATAGTATTTTATTTTTTGATTACTCTACAATTGACCCTAATAAAAATACAATTGACCCTAATAAAAAAAAAATAAGACCACCGGATAATTTTTTTCCAAACAATGTAATTAAGTAATGATTAGTTCAATAGTTATTATCGTACAAAATAAGTAAAAAATACTTAATTTTAGTTAAGTGATTTATTATTTTATAAGTTATTAAATAAGTCATTAAAATTTATGACAAAAAGTAGCTAAGACTAAGTAGCATAAGTAGCTTATTCTATCGTTAGACAAGAACTCCAGAGTAACATGGGATAACAAAATGACAAAATAATATTCAATTTAAAATTTTATCCTCCAAATAGAAAAATTGTCATTGTATAAATTTTTTTAAAAAACCATGTCGATTTTTTTTAAACAACCAATATTCAAAATAAGTTAACAAATAAATATATATTGTAATGTCCCGATTCTGTAACCATGGAAACCCGTAAGATTTACAAGAAAAAGCTCAAAAAGAGAGATATTTAAGTAAAACTAAACATTGATTTGAAGTAAAAAGATACTCAAAGAAGTCACAAAATTTTTAGGTAAACACCCCTTTTGAAAATGGATCTCAAAACAAAAAGGTACAAAATCACCCAACAAGCTAAACCACTTGATTAGTCAAAAGACCGCTCGAGCAGTCTCTTCGCAATTGCAGCGTTTTTCCCAAAAACAAAATAAACCAAGAGGTTCACATGACCGTTTGAATGGTTTATCGGGCAGTCCAACTCTAGATAGTTTTCTCGACTTAGTTCTAAAAAATGTGACCCTCCTCATCAAAATACGTGCAAAAGTAGCCTTTCATGTTATTCATTCAATAGATATAAGAGTAAAAAAGTATAAAAAATATCTCAAAACACTTCCTAAATCATAATAAACCAACGCCTACTCATTGAAAAATATACAAACCAACCCAAACGTTCTCTCATGCATATAAAGAATGTGCTCTTGGCCTTAAGGCCGTACAAACTATCGAATCTAACACTTTCTTCAAATGTAACTTAAATTACAACATTGCAACCAAAGTCTCTAACGATACAACTTAAGATATATTCATAATGTCTTCAAGGATGGCGACCACATGAGGTCCCAATCGCATTCTCTTTCAGAAGATAACTCAATCCTGATGATCACCTAAAATATTGTTAAACAACATGAGCCGAGACTCGTAGAAAATAAACTAAATATGCATATATGCATGGCATACGAGGATGGTTATATGAATGCACAATAACTTTGTGACCTAAAAACTAACCCATTTTCTTTCAAAAATCCATTCACATATCCAATTTTCTTTCTTTACCCAAAATAAACACACATATAATTAGTTCCTTAATCCCATCACCTCCAACCCAACTTGGTTAATACGAATTTTCATTTCATTTCATTCAATTTTACTTTTCACATTACAATCATTATCAAGGTTTCTCAAAGTCTCACATTTACCAATTTCATCATATGAATTTACAAGTCTAAGTTTATTCATTGATTTAATTAAGTACAAAGCCCATACGACATTTATAGACTCAGGTGCATTTATCACCACCGGACCACGTGAAGTCCAATGAATAAATATTCATTCTATAGCACGACACGGAGAGCGCACATTTTCGATTTCTCTAAAAAATATCGATGAGTGGGCTACTCAAGAGCACGCTTTTACAAGAATTAACCCAAAACAAGGGTCTACCTTACATTGCGCAAGTTTTCATTCTTTCACTAAGAAGCAACTCGTGTCCAAACTTACTTATCCAATCTATTCACACGGTACCTTAATTAAGCCATTTACACTTAACCCAATACGTGTAAGAACCTGGACTCAAAGACACGAATAGAAAAGAAAGATCATCTCAAAAAAAAAAAAAATCTCGAACATAAGTTTGGTAAGAAGAATCGACCCGATCGTTTATTCTTTTTAAGCTCGAAACCCGAAATAGAGTGAGAATTACATAAGCATGTATTAAAACCCTAATATTGAGGATTAGAATTCAAAATTATAAGTCCAAATTATTTAAGACAAGAGTTTGCAAGCACTTTTAAGGAATAAATGTATGCTGCTTTCAATTGTGTCTGAAATGACACTAATTATTATTTTTGTACTTCAAATTTTAAAAAGTTATGACATTCATTATACATATTTAATTTTTATAAAATTTATATTTTTAAAATTATATTTTGAAATTTATTAAACAATATTAATATTTAATATAAGATTATATAAAATAAAAAGCAATTTTATATAAGTCACACCACAAATTTATTTTATTTTAACCAGTGAAGAATTAAAAATAATAATTATAAGTCAACTTATAACTTAATTTATTACTTTTTAATTTTTAATTTACTTTTATCTTTAAGTTTTTCATGTTAAATATCTTTACCCTACTCTTGTTCAAGAAAGTTTAAGAAAGTTTCTCAGCATATACCTTATTTTTTCCAACTTTCATTTCTTTTTTTTTCAAAATTTATAAAAATAAAATAAAATTGTGCTTCTTTTAGAACCACTCTCTCCTTGTATTTTAAGAAAAAATGCTAATCATCGTTCATTGGACGGTAGATAATAGGCTTATAATATATAAATATATGTACAAAGTGTATTAATATCTATGAAAGTAATAAGTTTCACATCTAAAAGCGTATTGATATTAATTTTTTTTCTTTATTATCTTATTAATTACCGCCTATTAGACGGTAGTTAGCATGACTCTATTTTACGTATTTTATTTTTTCTCTTTGTAAAAGCTAGGTAGGAGAAATTTATCATATCATATTTTGAGTAAAACTTAAAATTTAACATATATTCTTAAAATTTTACCAAATCAAATTTTGAGATATTTTTAAAATTTTAAATAATAAAATATATACAAATTTATATACAATTTTTTTAAATAATGAGTGTTCACATGTAATAAATATCTCAAGCATTATTTTAAAGTATAAGAAAATTTTCATGTTCTGCATTAAAATAGAAATAGATATTGTATTATTGGGCACTGATAGAGCCAATGCATGCTCAAAGTGGGCACGTGTCTTCGCCTCTCGCTTTTTTATATGTACATTATTATATATAAAAAATTAAAAGTATTTATCTGTACTTATAAAATTTGTTCAGTGTCCCTTCTAAATATAGAACTATTCTATTATTTTAATATTTTTATAGAAATATTTGTAATCACATATCTTAAAATAACCAATTTTAAAAGATAATATTTTTAAAACTTTCACTGTGTTAGGACATTTATTCAATTTTTACACCTATAAATTTTATTCATATGCTACTCGCGAGAGAACATTTAATACACAATAGAATTTTATTTGTTAGTAGAATATTATATAAATATCACGATATTTTTACAAAAAATTATAAAAATTATTAAAGCATTTAAATATTGCAAAACTTTCAAATGTGCAAAGTTTAAAATCAAGATAACAAGTCAATTAAAAATAGTTAAGCTAGCACTATAATATTTTAATTAGTTTGATATGTTTTCAGTAGCGATTAGCATCTACTTGAATATATAAGTTTTATTTATCTAAATAAATAAATAAATAAATTTTTGTCTTAATTGTCACAATTTTTTGTGGAAATATACATTGCAAATTTTATATTTATTAATAATTGTTTAA
Source organism: Heliamphora exappendiculata (assembly GCA_034768845.1). Lineage (NCBI taxonomy): Eukaryota > Viridiplantae > Streptophyta > Magnoliopsida > Ericales > Sarraceniaceae > Heliamphora > Heliamphora exappendiculata. Next base: position 40,749 of record JAOTRH010051119.1, read on the forward strand.
GTTTTAGCAATATTCTACTATTATTGGTTATAAAAAATTAAAATTTTAAGTTGATTAGTGACCCTCTAAACTAGATTTTTGGCTCCGCTACTGCTATTGGGTACGTATAGAAATATATAAAAGAAAAGCATAAGAATTTTCTCAAATTATGTATCAAATATGAAAATTTTCTCATTATGTTGAAAATTTTAAACGATAGAAACTTTCTCATGCATAAATACTCATTTTAATCAAAATTAATAATAAAAGCTAATATATATATATATATATATATATGTATGTATAAAAAATTTCTCTCACATTGTAGTGTATTCTTATACTCTTTAGCATTAAAGTTTTTTCAATACTTGAGTTCTCACACATAAAAAATATCTCATATCCTACATTAAGGCATGATAAATTTCTCACACTCTAGATCAAAATAATTATCAAACATTACATTATTGTGTGTAAAATATGTAAAAGAAAATATGATAATTTTCTTATTTTTTGTATCAAGATATGAAAATTTTCTAATACATTGTTTATATTACTCAAAACTTATAACAACAAAATTAAAAAAAAATGTGTACCAAAAATTTCTTATATTTTGAAGTATCAAGGTACGAGAAATTTACTAAGTGGCTTTGGTTCAACGGTAGTAATATTATTCTCCCAAATTGAAGGTAAAGAGTTCAAATATTGTCAAATGCAAAGTGAGAGTGAGTGTGTGTATTCCGATAAAGAAAAAAAAAGTGTGAAAATTTTAACATTTCTAAAATTTTACGAAATTAACTTTTAAACATTTCTATTTTTTGTTAAATAATACAAAATATTCAATACGTAATTGCTCATAAATAAAAAAATTCTCACGTCACACTCCAAATCAGGAGACATGACCAGTCATGAACTATGAGACTTGACACAATAGGCCACGAAAGCCTGAAGAACCAAAATAAATCACTAGAGAGTATATAAAGCGTTGATATACATTATTACTAAAAATTAACTCGAATCAAAAGTTATGTGAATCACAAACAGTCCACTATCCTTCATGTAAAATATAATTATGGTTACTAACCAAACAAATAATTAATAAAATGATGAAACAAGTAAATTCTTAAAAGGTCACTAGAGTCAGCTCCTAGGTTACCACAGAGTTTACCACTAACAACCTTACTAATTACCTGAAATTGTTAAAAATAACGTTAGCTGACAGCTTGGTGAATGATTAGTATAAGGGTGCACATGGGTCGGTTTGGTTTGGTTTCGTACTAAATTTAGGACCGAACCAATTTTTATTGGTTTCAATATTTTGGACTCAGAACCAATCCAATCATATTGTAGAACCGAACCAAACCAAACCAATAAAAATCGGATTGGTTCGGTTTGGAACTACGGTTCCATGAATTCTAAAAATTACTTTGCGCGCATAAAAAATCACTATGTATAAGTTTTAAAATTTTAAAATAAATAATAAATAAAAGCTAAAACTCATACATTATAATAAAAACATGAAATAAAAGGTTAAATAATTATTTTATAATCTATTTATTAAAAAAAATGACAAATATCTAATAAAAAATTCATAAAAATAAATAACATATAACAAATAAATAACATTTAATAATAATTATCTAATCTAATGATTCTTTTTTTTTAAATTTGTAAAGCTATAAAACTTTTTATTTTTTCTAAATGAATCTCACAATAATTATACATGTAATCTAATGGTTAATATTATATATATATATATATATTCGATTTTCGGGTTGGTTCGGATTAATCCCAGATCAACCCAAGAACCGAACCAATATTATCGGTTTACCTTTTTTGGGACTCAGAATCAAACCAATTACTCGTAAAAATCAAACCAACTCAACCCTTAAAGGTCGGATTAGTTCAGTTTTCGAGTTTCTCGGGTCTCTTGTGCACTCCTAGGTTAGCATACATAGTAATGGGATGTTCAAAATATATAACTGAAATATAATCATGACATATAATGTAGCATAAATTGACATGGTAGTGTTTATTTTTATTTTTTTTGTTTCGTCAAACTAATATTTTTTTTCATTAAATAAAATTTATGAATAATTTCACCTAATTTCAAAACCAGTAATGCGTATCAATATGTATCAAGTCTCATCATAAAGATAATCAACACCATAATGGCAATTATAATAATATGATCATCTATAATCCATGAGAATTATAAATAAAATAAATAATCAATGCCGAATAAAATAAGCTCAGGGCATTCTCAGCCCGTTAGATCTAACATCAAACTTAGGGTCACCACAGGGTGGCGCACAAGTCTTTTTTCTAAGACGATCTAGTTTAGGTCACCAGACAAGGTTGTCCCTTAAACCGTTGAGTACTAGAGTCACCATAGCTGCACAGTTGGACATTTTTTCTGACGACAAGAGTTATCTCCGTAGAGGGCGTGTCCTTTAGACTTATAATATGGCACCAAAATTGAATCCTATACGTCCCATCATATAGATGTGTACAAAATGACCGATCAAGCGGTCTTTGTATGGTCTCAGTTTCTCTATTGCAGGCTTGAAAAAGCTGCGAACAATGAAAGACCAATCGATCGGACTTTCGACTAATCGAGCGGTTTAGGCACGGTCCAAAAATTGTTTTCTTTAAATAGCGTGTCTTCTTTATCTAAACTCCAAATTTTGTCATTCTTGTGCTCAAATTGAAGTCACAAAAGTTTTATTTCCAGTGGTTCTAATCTCATATCAAAATCCCTATTTATAGAAAACGTTATGACCAAAATAGTAAATGTGTGTTTTTTTTATTAATCGTTTTTTGCATGTTTTTTGCCGGACTTCTTTGAAAACATTGTTTTTAATTAACATTGGACCGTTTTCATATATTTCCCATACTTTGGGAATATATGTATGAGTTATCACTCATAGACCTCTTGGTGCAGGATCTTTGGACCCCGAGTCATAACCGGAATGATGTCGTTTTAACATTTGGGCATCCATGTTGGTTTTTTCTACTTATGACCTTAGCCTTATCTTCTTGTAATGTTTTCCTTTGTTCTTGGCTCATTCTCCAACTTCCATTTCTTGGAATGCCATGTCTCAATTGGTGGGGCGTGACAGATTGGTATCATAGCTCTAGGTTTGAATACCTTTGAGCCATATGAATTAATTACTCCACCATGCGAGATTTGGTGTTACGTGTTTGGCATGGGTAGGCTAGAATGCCTTAGTGAAGGACCTTAGGTTCGAATACCTTAGACCATGGAAGTTGGATATCTTATTGCATATTTGTGGTGTGCGCTCATGGAAAATAATATGGTCTGAGTAGATTAACATGTTATATGGTAGACATTTAGTATATACATATACTAATTGGTTGACATGATATATAACGACTATGTTATGTGGTTATTTAGGTATGGAGTTAAATTATGGGGATATTATGTTAGAACTTAATGACCTACATGGTGATTTGATTGGAAACGTGTCTGATCAACGTTGTTTCTAAAGAGAGGTCTATGGGAGTTTATCAGGGTGGGTAATATCCCTCGAGAATGCGATTCGGTATGTGTTGGTTGCTATTGGTTGAACTCATATGTTGAGTGTTAATTGTTTTTGTGCTGAATAGAACTTGTTTACCTGTTATAATAATTGCATGAGTTAATGTTGGCATTAGTTAGTTATCTGTTGTATTCTCGTATTACCATAGTTTTGTTCCGGTGCGATTAAGGCATGGATAATTGTTCGGTCTTTTGTTGAGAACATTTCTTATGGCATAATGTCACATTGAAGTGGGTTCGATTACTAGCAATTTTATGGTTACGTGCGGTAGGGTATTTAAAACCCCTCGAAGATCAATTGTTATGATTAGATTATGTGATAATAGTAGTAACCCCTATGTTAAAATCCTTATGTGATATAACCTTGAGTGAGTTAAGGATTATGTATGTCTTGAGCCGTGTACTCGGGAATGGGGTATGAATGGGAACGTAATAATCATTGATCTACGTATTTTAAATATATGGACCTAATCGATTTTGGGGGTATCCATTTCCTTGTGGGGTGTTTTGGTGGCCGTTGTGATGCCTTATTAGTTTCGTTAGTTTGCTTGATAATCCTTATGTTATCTCTTAATTACGTTATTAAGTTACACTTTTCATTGGAATTTGAGAATTGAGCCATGATGGCATAGATCAGAGAGGTGGTTGGTGGGTTACTAATGGAGTTTTAATTTTGTGAAAAGGGTGTCAATCATAGTTGTGGTTCGAGCGCGTGATGGTTGTAAGTTTTTTGAGAATTACATGGGATTAAGTTAGTTGTTGTTTTGATCGTTGTTCTTATGGTTAGGAGGTCGTACATGGAGACTGTCCTTGGTAAGAACATATGTGTGTGCCTGTGGGGAGTTGGAATGTTGGTGGTGTTGACCTTTTTGTGTGACGGTGTAGTCACTCTTGGTGTCTTCCTTATAAGTGGTAAGTGCCCTAAACATGATAGATCCATGATAGATGTTGTTGGTGTAGTTAGTCCAGTTGTGTTGGGATGGTGTGTCAATGAGTGTGATGTCCTTGGAGGGGATAAAAAGTGTGTATGTCCTGACCTATAGCGTAGATGCTGTTGAGTTACCTTTACCTTGAGGAGAGGATTATGTAGTTAGTAAAGCTGGGCAACACGCCTTAATAGTTTGGATTACCTCGGGTTAGCAAATGAATATCATTAGATCTAGAATGTATCTTATCGGCCTTGCGCTCGAACAATAGAAGTCTAGACGATGTTTGTCTAGCTATGGAAGTTGTGATGGTTACCCTTGGGATGAGAAGTTTTGAACTTGGCCTTCTTCGATTAAGTGCTTTATGTTTCCTTTCGTGATTTTTCCTATGCAGGGAGCTCGAGGCTATAAAGTGGCCATTGTTTTCCTATTAGGGGCCAAGTCAGATTAGCATTACCTTATGAGGGTTTAGTTTTAGCATAATGTGGACGTTTTGTGTTGTATTGTTGTGCTTACCCTGTGGTGAACCTATAATCATGTGATACGCATTGTTTTGGGCATAGTGAAGTCGATAGTATTCGTTGTATGCGAATGAGGCTTGAGTTTGAGGACTAAGCAAGGTGAGCAATGAATTCATCGTGATTAGGTCGACAACGTTTTGTGCGATGGAGTTCAATATTATTTTAAGGATGGATGGTTAGTGTTTGCTGAACCAAGCATTTAATGGTTACCCTAAGATGTGATTGTGTTGAGTGAAAGTGTATGGTTCACTTCTTGATTTCTCATAAGAGAGCTACCTTGTAAAGAGTTATCTTGTTTTGTGTTGCTTTGCCCTTATGGATGTGAACGCCAAAATCTTCTGGTTGATTCCTAGTTTGGCGGGTTCATGGGAAGATTAAAATATCCATAAGTCTTGTTCGTGGTCCTTTTGATTGTGCCCTATGGATCGGTGCCACTGTGGTCACACTACGCCAAATGTCAATATTAGTGGCGCTAAACAACCGCCGTATAAAGTAGCCAAACCGCCACTAAAAGAAATAACTGCGGTTAGGCGACGAAATTTTAAACCGCCGTCTATGCAAGTGTCGGTAATAATAAGACGGCGGTTCAACAACCGCCGTGTAATAAATACGGTGGTTTGCACGGCAGTAAACAACCGCTGGAAATATAATCGATGTTTCATTTATATTAACGACGGTTAGTCTCATGTGACGGTAATATTCCTTATATTCGGCGGTCTATTATCGCCGCTAATGTTAACTTTTTATGGCAGTTACTTTCCACCACGAAATATAAATCGCTAATAATGTAGTTATAAATATAGTATTTGCCTGTAATATTAGTGACGGTAATATAAACCACCGCTACAAATCCAATAAAACTGCTTAGTTTTATAATTGTAATTTTCTTAAATTTTATTCTCAATGCATTAAACGTATTCACAAAATAACTTATAACTCCGTAAAATATATTAGTACTCATAAAACTAATTAGTTAATTTACCATAACTACTTAATATTATATCTATAAAAATTCATACACATCTAGAGGGCATTTTAAAATCTCAAATCACAAAATAAATCGAAGTAAGGCAAGCTGGTGAATAAGTCTAAAAATGAATCGATAGCACATTCAAAGTCTAATACATGTCCTAAATATTTTTGTCAATAAACAGTCTCAAATGTAAAAATTCAAAAAGTGAAACTCCTCAATTCTTTCGACATTCTACTATAAATCGATAGCACATTAAGTCTAATACATGTCCCAAAATACTTGTGCCAATGGACAAGGTCTCAAATGTTAAAACCTAAGGTCGTCAATTGTGACATTTTTTTTTCTGTAATGGCAAAAGTTTGTGTCACAGTAAAGGAAGCAACATACCATGCCTATTCACAAGTGATCAGCACATTTACGTCCATTTAATAGCAGACAACCAAGAAATTTGGCATCCCAACAAAACAATGACCAAAACCTATTACTGATTTGCTAACTAATTTTCTCACCTTTGACCAATAGGGCATTACAGAATAAACTCGAACGATCCACACAAAATCACTAGTTTTTCCAAATCTCTGCACAACCAACCCATCCGAACTTTGAACAGTTCGAATTTCCACAAAATTACTGATGCAAACTGTCGATCTAGTATCATTTCTCAAATCAATAAACAAAACTCATCAAAGTTGAAAGGTTTAAACGCATTTGAACACTCGATAACAATGATAAACCAATTCACTTCTTCTTGTCAAGATACACATTGAAAATCTAGGAGTTGGCATAGATAACATATTCAGGCGTAACAGAGCAAAATTCATTCTGTAAAGAATAGATCGAACATCGAAATCAAGATGTGAGGCCCTAACAGTGATAATAAGGATTACTTGAGAGTCGATGTCGACGAGCGACGACCTCTGAGAGATTACTCTCCGAGTGGGAAGCAAAAAATCGGCGGTTTGAAACCCTATGGAAGAGAGTTTTAGAGAGAAGCAGCGGCAACAGCAAATATAAAGCTGGACTTGAATAACCAAAAGATCAACGTTAGTAGTTTCGAAATAATGGTTATCTATTCTATCAAAAATAGCCGACGACTCAACGGTGAAACTCAGCAAAAATCGGTGGTGGTCGACGGGAGCTGCCTCCTCTAGATAGAGCGATGGCGAGTAGGTGGCCACCGGGAGCCGTCTCCTCTGTATGGCGCGACGATGACGGGAGGGGAAATTTTGCTAGGTTTGGAGCTAGGTTTTTGGTAGGAGCTCTTTAGTTCTTCTAATTAAGTAGACACAGGGGCGGTATTGTTTTAAGAAGAGGGAAGGGGAAATTTCAGAAGGGAGGGAAATAAAGCCGGCAAAATTTTAAGTTATTTTAACTGCGGTTTGTTGTAACTGTTGTTAATATTTGTTTGTGGCATGAATATTTATTATTATTTTAACAGTGGTTTGTTGTAAGCATCACTATTTTAACGGCGGTTTGTTATAACCTCCGTTAATACTTATTTTTTAACAGCGATTGGTTACAACCGCCATTAATACTTTTTTTTAACATGCGGTTCATTTCTTAGCGCGTAAAATACATCTTTAATGGCGGTTTATTTATTGCCGCAAAAAAAAACCGCCGCTAATAGTGCCATTTGGCGTAGTGTCGTGAGAGTTTATGACTTGACCTGTTGATTTCTTGCAAAGAGTTTGTTTGCTTCACCCTGTTGGTGCGGGTGCTTGATTGGTAAGTTTTTCGTGTAAGTCCTTTTCAAAAATGAGAAGTTAGTGTTGAGGTGTAGAACCTATGTCTGCAACAATGGATCGATGGTTGTTTGGTTGTGCGATTTAGCATGTGTAGAAGAGAAGTTTTGTGTGAAGTACCCGAGGGTGTGCCATTCGCATTCCGAATGCAGTATAATCCTTTATGAATTCCAATTTGTGCTTTGTTTGGTGTTAAAGGTCAGTTAGTTTTCTTGGAGTTGGTGTTTGAGTTACTCGCTTTTGGTGAGGATGCAAATTGTGTTGCGAACAAACTTGAGGTTTTTGTGAGAAGGCAGTTTAGACACGAGTTACAAGGAGTTTGGGTTAGAAAACTCTTTGTTGATGTGGCCTCTTATAACCAACCTATTTGCCTAGATTAGAGTGTGAAAATCTTATTTATATCAAGAAAGAGTTCTTTTGTGAAGATGCTTAAAGTTTGTCTTTGAGAAGTTTGAGAGGTTATTATCCCGTCAGTCATAGGGTGTTTGAAAGATAGCTTTGGTTGTGTGATCAGCATGAGTACATCGGAGGACTAAGGGATTGAGTGTGAGTATTAGAAGGGTAAGTAGATAGTGTGCAAGTAGTGTTGTGTGGTTTTTCTTTTGTGCTTGACCTTTAGCGGTTTGGGCCATGATGTATTAGCTCTTTTCCGTTGGGTAAGTATGCTTCGTGTTGGGTTCAATTAACTCTATGATTTCTTCGTTGAGTGGTTAACGGTTGGTTTGGTCTGAATGTATGATCTAGCGGTGGTGTAGAGGAGTATCTTTGTCTTCATGTTTGCTCAACCCTTACGCTCGAACTCATTTTCGTTGTTTGGTTTTGTTGAGTGACCCCCTTTTGCACTCAAACATTACTAAGACTTTGCTCATAAGAGCCCTTCGATTGCGTTCCCATGCTGGAGCAATGTTTTCTCCACTATAGTGGCTAGTTTTATATATGATCTTTGTTCGGTTTAGAGAGGTAGGTTTATCATTCTAACGTGTTGTGTGTTACTTGCGCAGTTATTCTGCCTTTGGTTTGGCTTTCCTTACCATTATGGAATGGTTTCTTTGTTATAAAATGTATATTGTTTAGGTAATCTTTTACCTCGGTCTTTGGTGTTGCATGACCATAAAAGTTGTTGAGCCGCAATTTCACCATGATTATAATTCTTCTTTAAGAGCCCTCGTTTCGCTTAAAATTCTTGTATCATGGTAAATCATCAAACGGTTCGAGTGAGTTTCTTTCCTTTAAACTAGATATTTGTTGTTTCTACTCGGGAATGAGTATCCCTTTGGCTACGATGTCGGTGTCATAGATGTATGGTTGGTAATAATGTGCTTTGGGGTTCTGTAGTCATCAATTGTGAAGACTTGAATGAGGTTTAGTTGTACGTAAGGTAGGATGCGTGTGATTTTCTGTGAATGGTGCCAAGATTCAACATCATGTGTTTCTAGGTTTACAGAAGCAATCTGTAGTGTGTGTTTCGAGATGGAGATGAGCTAGTTTGGCGATTTTCTATGTGAAAGCCTTAGTTTATGCGGGCAAGAGTAGAGAGTGTTTAAAACCAATTCCGATTATGGTTTGGCTTTGTGGTATGCGATGATCGCTTTGGGTTGGACACATTCGATGTAGTATGTCTCGGTGGCTCGGTGGTATGAGTTGGACTTTGGGCCGATGATGTTCGAATAATCTTTGTGTTAGTGAGATACCACCCACGAAAACAGTCGGTATGAATGTTTATTTCTTGAAAATGCATTTACGTGATAGTATGTTATTCTTTGGTGTAGGGATGCAGTGGCATCCCTATCATTGAAAAATCTTGTGGTATCTTGATTTTGAGACTGTTGGTGATAAATGGAAACAATGTTGATTCGAGAACTCGTATTGAATTTTGGAGACGCAATTTCCTTAGTGGGAGAGTTGTGAGACCCGGTTCCATTTTAATTTTTGTAATTAAATATTTATGTGATAAATTATATATGTGGTATTGTATTGTGTATATATGAATAATATATATATATATATATATATGTGTGTGTGTGTGTGTGTGTGTGTGTGTGTGTTCAGTGGACCCGATAATATTTTTACATGCTTTGTTGGACTCACTTGTGTGTGCGGAGACCCGAAAATTTTAAATTTGGAGATAATTTTGGATTTTGATAATTTTTAAAAATATAAAATTTTAAATTAATTTAAAGTTAAAATATTAATTTCGAGTGACTTGGATGCATTTGCATGTTTTAATCTTTTGTTGGAGACTTAAGGGCATTGTGGTAATTTAATAGGGTTAGTGGGGTGGGAGTTTGTGCATGGCTTATGTGGGAAGATTCCCAATTTGGCTTCCATTGCCTCCACCTATTGCCCCTCTTCCTCTTCTTTCAATTTGTCTTCCTTTCTCTCTTTTCTCTTTTTCCTCCATCTCTCCAAAACATCCATTGTTACACAAACCAAGCTCTCTCTCTCTCTCTCTCTCTCTCTCTCTCTCTCTCTCTTAGATTTGAAGGCTCGACTCTTGGAATTGATTTTGGATTCACGAAAAAAGCTTGTTCCACTCACCAAGGGCTTCAATTACAACAGAATGAATTTTGATTTCGACAAATTTGGTTCTCCCCGCGAGTGTTCAAGTTTTTGATTTCGATAAATCGAGGTATGATTCCTCTTCTTATATGTTTCTTTGTGATATTTATGTAATTAATTTTATTTTATTTCATGTATTTACCATAAACAAACTTGTGGGTCTAAAACCCTAGATGTTGGATGTGAGTTCTTGTTGGGTAACCTTAAGTTTGTTGAGAATAATGATACTTGGAGCATAACATGTATTAAAATTGAGTTTTAATTATGGATTTGCATTAATTGAGGATAATGGATTTAGATGTGAAGTAAATTGAATTTTAATTTGGATTTAAAATCATCAAAGTACGATTTGGTTTAGATTTGGGTAAAATATGCATGAATTGAGCCTTGATTGGAAACATTGTGGTTTTGGATAAAATGGGGATTTCCATTGGAATAGATTTCGAATACCTAAGATTGCAAAAATTTGAATTGGTAATGTCAATTTTGAGAATTGAATTGTTGGTTATGTAGTGAATACATCTGTGAGTAGGTGAAAATCATGTGCAATGGTTGATGAGCCAATATTATTTAGAGACTATGTTGTAAATATTGAGGGTGATTTTGAATTAATTAGGACTTACATTGCTCTACGGTAAAAGACGAAAAACTTTAGCAAGACTGGGTGCCCTTTCCATCGGTTTAATACCTGTAAATGTGGTAGGGGTGCCCTTTCCTTCGGATGATGTTCTCAAAAAGGAGGCAATATGTGTGATAATAGACGATATGCCAATGTGTTGTTGAGCGAATTATGAGAATTCGGTAATATTGCATCCCATGGAAATAGGGTACCTTTTTGGGATTTGGTGCATTAATATAGAATTATTCTTTGCATGCCGAACATATTTCATATAGGTTGTTAGAATCTTATTGAATCTCGGCTCTGTTGTGTAAATCTATGTTTTCAGGTATTGATGATGAGTATTTGCTTTAGAAGAACTCAAGCCCGTTTTTTAGTTGTTTCATTGTATTGATAAGATTTTAATTCTGTATATATTTTGTGAATTGTTATACAGGGATGTACCTAGGTTTTGGGAAGTGGTTGATGTATGTAATTATGTTCTTGGGTGGTTAAATTTTATAAATTCTTAGGTTGTAAGGCCTTAAAACTAAGTTCTCATTTTTTTTGATGAATGTTTCTGTTAAATCCTTGTGCTTGAAGGTTTGGGTTTCTTTTCTATCAAATTAAATATTTTTCTAAGGCCCAAGTACATTCCTTTTGTATAAAAACAAGTTTGTTCGAATGGCCTGGTTCTGGACAACTTTTTCATACACCCTTTTGAAAATCCCATACCCAATAGGCATGATCTTAGACCTAAGATGAAAACAAGACTTGTATGAT
>JAOTRH010051120.1:0-19338 GCA_034768845.1 Heliamphora exappendiculata
GCCGCGGGCACGCGGAAGCGGCCCAGCAGGCCATCCGTCGCCCGCCAGGCCTGCTGAACCTGCTGCCGATCCCACTCGGCCGCGTCGCCGGGGCGTCCTGGCCGGCCCGTCTCCCAGCTCAGCGGCGCGGCCGGCGCCGCCGCGGGCGCCTCGCCCCAGACCTTCACGCTCGCTCGCAGCCGCATGCCCACCGGCAACCAGTCGACCGGCCGCGCGTCATCCAGGCCCGCCGTCCAGTAGACGCATCCGCCCGCCGGCGAGGCCTGCAGGCTGCCGGGCCCGCGCGTACAGGTCGCGTGCACCTCAGCGACGACGTGGCCGAAGTGCTGGCAGCGCCAGCACGCGCGGGAGAGGTCGAGGTTGTCGGGGTTGCTGCTGTTCATGCCGGCCATGCTCGCCGGCGGCAAGCTCACCGGATGCGCCAGCGGCGCCGGTAGGATGCAGCGCATGAACCTTCCGATCCGTCCCATTGCCGCCCTGCTCTTGTGCGGCACCCTCATCACGCCGGCTGTCCAAGCCCGCAAGTCCAAGTCCATCGTCGACCAAGCCGTTGAGGCCTACCAGTCCACCAACTCGTACACCGTGCCGGCCGCGGGAACAGTGGAGGTTGCCTTCTCGCCCAACGAGGGCAGCGAGCACCTGGTGATCAAGGTGATCGACAGCGCGAAGTCCGAGCTCGACCTGTTGGCGTACAGCTTCACCAGCGTGCCCGTCGTCGAGGCGCTGGTGCGCGCGCGCCACCGCGGCGTGAAGGTGACGCTCGTGGCCGACTACAAGGACAACGTCTCGGCAGACCGCTCTGGCAAGGCACGCGCGGCGCTGGGTGCGCTGGTCAACGCCGGCGCCGACGTGCGCACCATCAGCGTCTACGCCATCCACCACGACAAGGTAATCATCGCCGACCGCCAGACGGTGGAACAGGGAAGCTTCAACTACAGCGACGCGGCGGCCCACAGGAACAGCGAGAACGTGCTGGTGAACTGGGGCAATCCAAAGCTGGCGGAGGTGTACCTCAAGCACTTCCAGCGCAACTATTCCGAGGCGACGCAGTACGTCCAATCCTACTGACCGACGAAGAACCGTTGTGAACCAGCTCGACGCTCGCCTTGCAGATCGGACACTGGCGCGCAGCCTGGCCGCCCGGGCCGATCAAGCACTTCCTGTGCACCAGTTCGAACACTGCCCAGAGGGATGGGAGCCAGTTCCAGCGGAGTGCCATCGCAACGTCGACCTTTGGGTTGCGCAGCATGCGGGCTGGCGAGCCGTTCGAGGTTGGGTAATTGAATGGGTTGGCATGGCTGGCGAGGTCGCCTACGCTGCGCACTCCGTGGCAGCCGATCCCGAGGGCGCGCTTTGGGAGGTCACCAAGATGGACGGGCGCATTCGCTCATTCGTTCCTCACGCAGGCTCGCTCGACGAGTTCTTGGCCAACGTGAAATCTAGACGCTGGTCAATGGTGTCCACGATGTAGCCAGCCGGGAGGGATGTGCTGGAACGGAATCGAACTGTCCAAGACCGGGCAAACCGCAGCAGCCTATCAACCAGAGCAGCACGCGCAGATACTAGACCCGCTGACACTGCGAAGTCAAAGCTGGTTCCCGAGACGACCGGGCCGCGATATCCTTGTGCGCAGAGACACAGCCATGGAGATCCCATTGAGACACGCTGTCGCCGCCGCACTCTGGGCACTCCCTTGCATTGCCTCGGCAAGTCTCATGGACGACACCGCAGACCTGAAGGGCAAGACAATCGTCTATGCGGGGGAGATTGAGCAAGTCAGCTGCCCGATCGGGGGCAAGTACGACTGCCTGCAATGGCCGACCGGCTTCTACAAGACGAGTGACGGCGATTGCTTCGTCACGGACGAGATCAGTTGTTCTTACTCGTGCAAGGCTCTGATCGCCATCGATCGAAGCAGGAATTTCAGCGTCTACGTTCTGCCGTCGATTGGAACCGGCATCAAGAAGGGCTCGTTCACCCCGTACAAGTGCCCGAGTCTGTACTGATCGACGTCTTCAATCGTCAGCGCCGGCTGCCTCCTCTGCTTCGCGGAGCCGCTGAATAGCCAGCTTGAACGCGGTGAGGAAGCAGATCGACGGATGGAACTTGACGGTGCGAGACGCGGCGAACCAACTGCTCTCGATGCCCAGCAGCCAATACCTCACCTTTCCGTCGATGGTCTTGACGCCCCAGACGGGCGAGCCGCTCATGCCCTCGACGTTGGCGACGTAGGCCGTGTCCAGGCCAGGCTGGGTGATGATCTTGCCGTACTGCGCTGGGAAGTCAGCGGCAATCGCGCCCTCAGCTCCGCTTGCATCCACGAGCTGCGCGCCGGCGGGGGTCGGGGTCGGCTTCAGCGGCACGATGGTGAGCTTCAACAGGTGCTGGCTACCGGCGCGCTCGTAGGACTCTGCGGCGATGCCGGTCAGCAACCAGTGGTCGTAGTCCTCGAATGGTGGTGGGCCCCATGCCACCTCACCGATCGGCGCAACTCCGCCCGCCTTGAGGTTGTTGACGGTCAACCAGTCCAACGGCGTGGCCGCGATATCGGCGTCCTGCGTGTCAAACACCATCCACGCTTCATCGTCGAACGCAATGGGCACGCCGAACGGAAACCTGTTGCCGGCCAACTTGTCGTGCAGCGTGAAGTCCGTGTATGTCGTGCCCAGAGTGGCGCCCTTGCGGATGTCGGCCACGACGTGGCCCGCGGTGATGAGGAACCAGTGCGACTCGACCTCGACGAGGAAGCACGAGGCGTAGAGAAACCGGCTCACGCCGTCAGGGCCCAGGGCGCGAAAGCTCATGCACACGAAGTGCTTCGCGGCCGTGTCACGCAAGAACTGCACGCTCGGCGATTCGACGGTGTCTAAAGTCATGGCGGGCCTCCTGATCGCCAGTCTACGGCGACCCGCCGCCCGCGTCGTCAGTGGCTGATCCGGCCGTTCTGGATCCCGGTGTACCAGTCCTTGATGCCCTGCGGGTCGGCATCGCCGTTGTAGACGTCCCAGAGGAACGACCCGGTCTGGGACAACTGGCCCGTCGGCAATCCCACAGCGTAGCCGGCCGCCTGGGCGACGTCCTTGCCCATGTGCTCCGGCATCGGCTGGCCAGTGACCACCTTCTCGGCGTCCTCGGTCGCCTTGACGATGGCCTTGCCGGCTGACTCCAGCGGCGAGATCGTGTAGTCGCGCCCGTTGATCGCCGCGTTGGCCAGGTCGCGCAGGATGGGGACGCCGCTTACGAACCCGAGGGCGAGCTCCTTGGCCATGTGTGTCGCCTCGTCGTCCTGGTCATTGGCCGGCGTGGGCTTGAGCGCGGCGTGGATCAGCTGCGGCACCACGAAGTACCACCACGAGCGCGCCAGAAGCTTCGCGAAGTCTCGCGTGCCGGTGCCCTGCTTGAACGAGTCCGGCAGGTTGGCGTAGCCCTTGAACAGGTCGCGCTGCCGGTTGTACATGTGGTTCCAGTAGCTGTAGAACATCGTCGCCAGCGACATCACGCCCTTGCTCCGCTGGACCGCTGCCAGATCCTTGGCGCCGCCGCCGCCATGCGCGTTGCGGACAGCGCGGTTCGCAGCGTCGACCGCAGCTTCCTCCGACAGGCCCAGACCGCCCTTCTCCGCCGGCGACATCCCCTTGAGGTAGGCCGCCATCCAGGTCGGCGCCGCCGAGCCCATGTCCAGCGCGGCGACGCCGTAGAAGGCGAAGCGTCGCGCGCCGTCGACCGCCTTGCGCGTGGTCGACACCGGGCCGAACGAGCGCTGCCGCTCATTGATCTGGTCGATCGCCTCGTGCACGTTGCGGTCCATCTCGTCGAAGCGGTGGGCCATCTCGGGCGACCGCTCGTACATGAACTGCTTGGTGCCGGCCCAGTCCTTGAGGAAAGCTGACGCGCCCTTGGCGAACCAGTTCGCGCCGACCTCGCCGATGGAATTCGACAGCGCAGACAGGCCGTGGATCTCCATCGTGGAGATGCGGAAGCCCAGGCCGACCATCGAGGCGTTCGTGCGCGCCTTTCGGTAGAAGCTCTCCCACGCGCTGTCGCCGGCGGTGTTGAACACCTTGTCGTTGGCCATCGCCTGCAGCCAGGGGCGGAACTGCTTCGTGTACTCCTTCCCCAGCACCTGGTCGACGTCGGTCTGGATCTTCGGGTGCGACAGGAACTTGTTCATGTCGACGATGGCCTCGCGCCAGGCCAGGTCGTGCGTGACCTGGTCGAGATGGCGCGCGATCACGCCCAGGCTCAGGTGGAGCGGCCCCACATAGCCGGTGCGCTGCACCGTGTGGCCCTGGCTGGTGGTTGGGCGTGCCCACTGGTTCTCGAACAGGGCATCCGCGTTGCGCTCGTACTTCTCGCTGATCTTGCGATCCTGGAACGCGTCGTAGACCAGCGGGTAGTAGCCGCCCTCGAACTCGCCGTGGCTGTTCTTGATGCGACGCGGCTGCACCATGTCGGGCGTCGCGCCGGTCTGGCGGCGCTGCATCTGCTTGATCTGCTCGCCGTACTTGCCGATCGCGTCCCACGCGCCCTGCACGAACTTCCACTCGTTCGCGGTCAGGTGTCGGTCGAGGACGTGCTCCACGACGTCCGGGTTCCAGCCGTAGCCCTCGGCGAGCTTGCGCAGGTTCTCGGCGTTGCCCGTGTTCAGCGCTGCGGAGATCAGCTCCTCGCGATACCACTGCGTGCCACGGCCCTGGCGCGGCAGCTCAGGCACATTGACGGTCTGATGGATGTCCGTGCCGGTCAGCAAGCCCTTGAGCTCTCGGAGCTCGGCCGTCGACGTCGCGCGCATCTCGCGCTCGGCGCCCTCCGCATCCGCGGCACGCTGGAACATCTCCAGGTACGGGCCGGTCTTCTCCAGTGCGCCCAGGCCGGCGCGGCCGCCGTGGGTCAGCCACTGGAATACCTGCTCGATCTTAAGCAGCGCCGCGTCCATGCCGCGTACCTTGCTCTTGAGGCTCAGCCACGAGGCGTTGATGCGGTCGAGGCCTCGCGCGTGCGCCAGGTGCGGCTGGACGTCGACGGGCTCAGCGTGCGGCATGGAGGCGGTCTGCTCCAGGGCCCTCTGCACCAACTCGTCGAGCTGCACACGTTTTCCATTGACCGTCACCTCGGTCTGCTCCCGGCCGACGTGCTCGAGGCTCTTGACCGCATCCACGAGGCCACGGAACTGCTCCACGGTCATCTCCTTCCAGTGAACCCGGCCGGCGAAGTCCAGTAGCGCATCAGGCACCTCGGGCATGATGCCCGTGCGCTGGAACTCCGAGTCCAACCACTGCCGGAACCCAGCCCGGTTCGCGACCGACTTCTGCGTGACCAGGCGCTTTGTCACGTCGTACTGGGACAGCAGCTCGTTGATGCGGTCCATGTAGTCCGCGCCGACCGCCTTGGCTGTGCTGGGCTTGTCGAACTTGCTGAGGTACTCCAGGCCCTTGGCGGCCTCGTCCTTCGCATCCTGGGCGGCCCGGGCAAGCCGGTTGTTCAAGAGCGCAGCGCGCTGCGACTCGATGGCCTTGGCGGGTTCCTTGGCGGCGGCCGCGATTGCAGCAGCGTTCGCGCGAGCTTCCGCGGCGAGGTAGAGATCCGGCCGGAGATCGCCGACACGCTTGCCGGCGATGATGCCCTCGGCGGCGACCTTGGCCGCGCGCGCCAGCTGTGCGGCCGGCAGCGGCGACTTCGTCAATGCCTTGAGCCCAGTAGCCATGAAACGGGCCCGAGCCTCGTTGTGGACGGCCGCGTTGGCCGCCTCCTCGACGGCCTGCGGATCCACCAGTTCGCCGTGCTCCTGCAGCATGCGCTGATCGGTCATGACGCGAATGACGTCGGCCTTGTCGCCGGCGTCCATGATGGCCTGGCGCATCTCGTCGCCGGACTCGAATCCATGCATCGCGGCGACGAATTCCAGGTCGCTGCGATCCTCCGGGCGCGGGCGGTCGCTGGTGCGCTCCCAGTCGACCATGCGGCGCTCGACCTCCGCATCGATCGCGCGCTTGTTGCGGGCCAGGAACTGTCCCTTCTGCAGGCCCTTCTGCCCGGCTGCAGCCTCCGCCGATGCCTGCCAGACCTCATCCCTGACCGCTTGGCGGGTTTCCGCTTCGACTTGGGCGCGCCGCTCCGACCAGGCCTTCGACGCGGCCTTGAACTCCTCGCTCTGGCCAGCGTGCTCGCGCATGAACTCCTGAGCCTTGAAGGCCGGATGCTCGCTGACTTCGTTCTCGACCCGGGCCCGCACCTGGTCGCGCGCCACGTCCGCCTCGCGCTGCAACGCCTTGAGCGCCTTGCTCTTGGCGTTGGACATCCACTTCATGTCCTTAATGCTGCGGGCCTGCAACTCGGAGACCGCCGTGTCCGTCGCGCGCTGGCCCTCGGCGAGGTAGGCGTTGAACTCCTCGGTCGACATGCCCGCCGCCTTGGCGCTCTCGAACAGGGGCGCGTACCGCCGCTGCGTCTCGGCTTCGTGGATGGCCTTGTCGGTTGCCAGCATGCGGTCCATGACACCGCGCACTTCCGGATCGATCGGCGCGCCGCGCAGTTGCTTGTAGACGTTCAGCAGCCAGGCGCGGAAGCGGGCGAACAGCGTCTGCAGCTCCGGCGACGGCGCCTTGCCCTCCATCAGGTAGCGCTCGAAGGCCTCGGCGAACTGCTCATGCGCCTCGCGCTTCTCATCGATCGTCTTGCCCAGCCACGAGGCCAAGCGCTCCGCGGGCGTCGCGCCGTCTACGCCGAAGTGCCTGAGCAGCGCGTCCATGTCCGCGCGCGCGCCCTCCGAGCCGCCGCCTGCAGCGATGCGCTCGAGACTGTCGAGGAAGAAGTGGCCGGACTCGTGCAGGAAGGTCGACAGATCGGCATCCCTGAGGACGCTGATCGTGCGCGACGCCGGCGAGTAGGTGCCGCGCTCGCCCTGGGCCAGCGCGCCGTCGTGGTCTACGCCTTGGTAGAAGCTGCCTTCGAGGCCACCAGTTCCCTGGCTGCCACTACCCGACTCCCCACGTAGGCGCTCCAGAAGCGCTCGTCGTTCATCCGGGCCGCGTAGAAGGGCACGGAACAGAGCTGCTCTTTGTAGAGTGGCGCGGCCGCCTGCACCAGCGCCTGACGTTCCGCGCTCAAGCTGCGAAAGTAGGTCGAATGCTCCAGCAGCATCGCCAACGACGTTCCCCTCGCGATCTCGGAATTCACCTGATCGCGGGTCGTAATCGAGGCCAGATGCTGCGGGGTGGTTGTGCTCATTGGTGGCTGCCGACGCGCGGACCATCGACTCGATGTTGTCCGCATGGGCTCCATCTTCCCACTTCAGCGGAGGCAGGCCAAGCTGCGTCTCGCCCACCAGTTGGCGCGCGTGCGGCTCCAGGTGCTCGGTCGTGCCGTATTTCACAGCGCTGGAGATCATGTTCTCCAGTCGACGGCGCATGCCGGCATCGGACAGGCCGTCCGGGTCGCCGATGAACTTCAGGCCGTTGGAGTGCGCGTAGTTCGCCGCCAGGTCGTAAAGGAGCGAGCCGCCCTTGCCTTCGCCGACGCGAGCCGCGTTGATCCAGACCTTGCCGTCCTTTTCCTCGAGCGAGCCCTTGCGCCCGTTGGGCAGCGTGACGGTGTAGCGGCCGGTGGGCTTTTCGCTGCCGTCCATCTGGGTGATCGTGTCCGCCTCGACCTTGAGGTTCGGATCCTTGTCCTTCGCGATGGTCTCCAGATCCTTCGCCTTGGACTTGGGGTACTGGAACAGCCCTTCGTGCTTGCCCAGTTCGGTGAGCGTTGAGCCGACGCTGGCCTCGGGCGCCTGCTGGCTCAGGTGCTCGCCGCCGGCTTCCTCACCAGCAACGCGCAGCGGGTGCTTGGCGAACAGCGCGGACGGCGTGGTGCCCTCACGCTGGGCCTGGGCGCCGTAGAACTCCGAGACCAGGGTCGCGTACGCCTTGTTCACCGCGTCGGTGTTGCGACCCGTAGCTGTCAGCTGGTCGAGCACCTGCTGGTGGACCGACGCCTTGTCGTCCTCGAACGCCACGCGCTGCTGCCGGGCCTGCGCCAAGAGCTCGGCGCGCGACGACATCACCTGCTGTGCGTTCTCGTAGAGCTTTTGCGCTTCGGAGAAGGTCGGGCCGTCGGGCTGCGCACGCATCTCGGGGAGCGCCGCCTTCTCGACGGGGTTGCCGGCGATGACGCTGGCGTACTCGTCCATCGGGATCCGCACGTCGCCACCGGTGATGACCGCGTCGCGAATGCGCGAGGCGAGGTCTGCAGACGGCGTTGCCTTGGACTGTGCGAAGGCTTCTTCCAGCTTGCTACCGTTCACGTAGACCGCATCCAGCGGGGAGCCATCGGTCACCGACCGGACGAAGTCCTGGAAGGCTGAAGGATTCGCGGCACGCAGTTGCGACTCCGAAGCCACCTGACCCAGAGCCTGGACACGCCGCGACGCGTCAATCGCCATCTCGGCCTGCAGTGCGTCGGTGTAGGTCCGGCGGATTGCCGTGCGCATCTCTGGCTCATGCCGTGGCCCTAGCGCGCCTCCGAGCACCGCGCCCGTGATGGCGTTGAACAGCATCTGGTCAGGGTCGTAGGCCTGCTGCATGCCGGCCGGCAAGATCGCGTTCATCGCCTGCCGCTGGACTTCGCCCATGACAGCCCCGGATGCGCCGCCAGTGGCCAAGCGCGTGAGCAGACCGCCCGGGGCCGACAGGGGAATGAGACCCTGGGCAGTGGTGAGGGCGTACGACGCCAGCGCAGCGCGCGCGGCCGCGCTTGGATCATTCGTCTGCTCGAGGACCTGCTGCCCGGTGTCCACGCCCGACGAGAGCGACGGCAATGCCATCCCCCGCGCAGCGTTGGCACCGGCAGCCACCACGGCATCGAGGGCCGAGGCGGTCGCGGGAAGCGTGCTCTCGCCGCCCGTGGCCGCTGCGGAACCGAGCATGGCGGCCATGTTGGCCGCGTAGGCCGTGGCTCGTTTGGCGAAGCTCGGATTGGCACCGAGCTGGTTGGCGGCCACGTACCGATCGATGCGGCCGACAGTCTTCTCCATTTGCCAGTCGACCCAGCGCGAGTCACCGGTGGCGTAGTCGTAGAGCGCCGCCGGCGCGGCCAGCGCCATGTAGAAGGGCTTCTCGATCTGACCCACCGCCGACAACACCTGCCCGTATACGAACTTCGTGCCGTCCCAGGTCTTCTCCAAGAGCGAGAGCTTGTCGTACTCATCCTGAGCGATGCGGGCCGAATCTGGATTGGCCGCGACCCACTGCGCCAGTACCGGGCTCTGCGACAGGATCGCTGCATTTCGCTGTTGGTCGGCCTGCTGCTGGAATCGAGGCACGTCGGTCTCGACAACAGCCTGAGGCAGTCCCACCTGGGGCGCCAGCTTGGCCGCCTGGGCCGCGGTCTGGCTGCTCTGCGTGGAGTTCGCCGCCGTCACCGCCTGCGCGGCCTGCAGCGTCTGCGCGCGCTGCTTGTTGTCGGCCTGATCGAAGAAGCCGGCCAGCGGGTTCGAGCCGGGCGAAGGGACTGCAGGCTCCGACGAGGCGGCATCGAGCGGCGGCGGGTTACGCGGCGGCGCGACCGCGGCGTCGGCTTGGTCGAAAAATCCGTTCAGGTCGGTGGTCATTGGGGCATCCAGGGTGCGGGTTTGCCGCTGGCCAGCACCTGCTTGGTCACGGCGGCTTGCAGTTCGTTGTCGGAGGCCGGAGGCCGGCCGTACTTGCGCTGGAAGTCCTGGTTCAGCGCCGCGCGCATGTCGCTCTTGGCAGGCGGCAGCGGCACGTAGAACTGGCTGGCCTTACCCTCGGACTGCGCCTGGAAGAATCGCTCGTTGTGGTCAGGGCCTGCACCCCAAAGCCAGCCGGAGCCGGCGACGGAGCCCTGGGCAAGCAGGCCGCCAGCAATCTTCTGGGTGGTCGGCGTGTCGGGCCACTTGTTGTTCGTGTCGTGGTACTGCTGCAGCGCCTCGCTGAACCGGCCAGAGAACTGATCCATCAGTTGCTTGGACTTCGCCTCCCCCACGGTTCGCGGGTCAATGATTGGAGCCACCATCTGCTGCACGTCGCCCAAGGCGCGCTTCCAGTTCAGGTCGCGCTGCTGCTGGGCGACGTCCTTCGCGTTGATCGACTTCTGCTGATTCATCAGCGACAGCAGCAACTGGTCCGGCACCTGCCCGTAGAACGCGCCCAGGTTCGTGTTGACGAAGGCCTCGGGGTTGTTGCCGGCCATGCCGAGCAGGCCGTAGTAGGTCTGGACGCTGTTGGCATCGAGCTGCTTGTCCCCATGGGCGATCCGCTGCTGGAATGCCAGCCGGGACTCTGGAGATGCAGCCTCGTAGGCTGCCTTCACCTGGGGATCGGCAAGTGCTTGGTCGATGGTGCGCGGAGCATCGCTGCCGTCACCCTTCTGCCCGACGACCGCTTGCGTCAGCGTGTCGTTGGCTGCCTGCTGCTGCGCCTGCTGGCCACGCATCGCAATGTTCCAGTAGCTCTCGACGCGGCTGGCCACCGCGTCGGCGCCCACCGGGTCGTTCGGGTACATCTGCTTCCACAGGTCCCGTGCCGCGTCCATCATGGCCGGCAGCCGCGTCTTGAGGTCGTTGACGGTCGGGCGCGCGCCCAGCGTCGAGAGCTGCGCCGGCGCGAGACGCCCGTCCGCGCCGGTCGTTCCGGCGTACTGAGCGGGGTTCGCCTTGGCAGCGTCATCCGCCGAGACCGCAGCGTGCGCGTCGACCAGCTGCTGCAGGCCGCTCGCGACGTACTTCTGGGTCTCGGAGTACGGGATCTTGGACACCCAGTCCGAGGTGCTGATCTGGCCCAGCCGCGGGTCGCCGAGGGTGACGCGGTCGGGGTTCTTGCCCGACGCATTCGTCCCGTTCATCCAGTCGTCGACCACACCCGGCCCGGCGTTGTAGGCGGCCAGCACCAGCGCCGGGTTGTCGTAGCGCGCGGTCATCGCGCCCAGGTAGTCGCGGCCCACGCGCTCCAGCTCACCGGGCAACGGCTTGCCATCGGCTCCCAGCTGCGCCGGTCGTACGCCGAAGCCTGGGTTGGCTTGCGTGGCCTTCATGACCTGCAGGGGCCCTTCGGCGCCCTTGGAGCTCACCGCATTCGTTCCAGGCCCGCTGCCGGTCTCCAGGTTCTTGACGACGCGGAGCATCGCGTCGCCGCCGCCGGCGACATGCCACAGTACGTCCGGGCTGGTGGGCAGCCTGCCGTTGAACACCTTCTGGGCAACATCTTGCTGCTGCAGCGGCTTGATCGCGTTCTGAACGTCCGCCGCCAGGTGAACCTGGGCCTGCGGCCCGAGCTGGTCCTGCACCTGGTCGAACATCTTCTCGGCTAGGTAAGGGTTGGCCTGAACCACGCCCGGGATGCCGTTCGCAACCGACAGGATGCGCGAGCTGTAGGCCTGGTCGAGGTACTGACCCTTCAGAGCCTGGACCGATGCCGGCGACAGGCCCTTGCGCTGGCCAACAGCATCGATCGTCGAGTTGATCTGGGCCAGGCCGCCGGCGAAGTTCAGATCGTCCAGAGGGCGCGCGGCCATCGAACGCAGCGCCAGCTTGACGGTGTCATCGTCCGTCGTATCGTTGAAGAGCTCCGTCTGGCGGGACTGGTGCTCAAGCAGTGCCTGCTTGTACTGCAGACCGATCACCTGCGCGTGCTCGCGGAACATCCGCTGTTGCGCCGGCGTCGTGAGCTGCGCGGAGATCAGCGACTGCGCCGACGAGAGCTTCTGCGCGTAGGCGTCGACGAACTGCTGCCCGACGGTGCCGCCCTCTTTCACGTTGGCGAAGCCGTCGTTGGGGTTGTACTGCAGCGAGATGGCCGCCTGCCTCAACGAGTTGGCCGCGGACTGCGCAACGATGGCATCCTGGCGCTCGTTCGTTGCTTCAATGGTGCTCGCGGCCTCCTCAAGGTCCCGGCCGGCACTCGAAACCTCGTCCCCGGCCATGCCGACCTGGCGCCAATTTGGCGGGTCGTACCCGGCCACACCGCTGGCCGGCTGCGGTGATGCCCCGGAAAAGGAGGGTACGTCTGGAAGAGTGGCCACAAGTGCGCTCCGTCGTCTCGGTGGTGTTCGCGTTGGGAAGCGTCAGTCGCCAAGACTGCCGCCGCTGTTGCTGGGGTTCGTCAAGATCGTTGAGGCTCGGCCCCTGCGCGCGAGCTGGTCGATGATCTTCTGTTGCTGCGCCTGCTGCTGCGCCAGCGGATCTGGCATCGCCGTAGGCGCTTTGGTCTTCGGGAGCTTGGGCTGCAGCAGCGAACTGACGACGGCCGGCGCAACAGCCTTGCCAAGGCCTTCGATGCCGGAAACCACACTGCCCGCTGCGCCGGCCTGCGAGGTTGCACCCAGCGTGGCGCTGCCGCCTACAGAAGGCCCGGCGGCCCCCGCCGCACCAGCGCCCGCGTCGGCAGTTGCGCCAGCACCGGCTGCCGCCCCATCAGAGGCTGCGCCACCCCACAGGCCCTCCAAGCCGAGACTCGCGCCGCTGGTGAAGTACGCCGCTGCCGCGGTCGCGGCCGCCTCCAGCGGATGGTTGCCGACCTTGTCGAAGACGTCGTCGAGCTCTCTGCCGACGCTTCCCAACTTGCCGAGCGTGTTGCCGCTGACCCATTGACCCGCCTTCTTCAGGGGGTCGAGCACAGGCCCGGAAATCGCTTTGTCCAGGCTTTGCACTGCATCGCCGATTGCACCGAGACACATGGTCAGATCTCCTTGACATAGAGGCCACCGACAGGCGTGAGGCCGCAGAGTTGAAACAGCTTGCCGACGCGCACAGGCTCATATCCCGTGCCGTTGGAAAAGGTGATGTCGCGCGCACCGCGCCGCTTGGCTTCGTTGATGAACGCGTGGATCAGCCGCGACGCGAGCCACGGTTCGCGATGCTCAGGCGCGATGTAGAGCAGGTGCTCATGCGCGACCACAGCGCGCGTGAATGGCAGCGAGGCACCGCAGACGCCGACGATCATCCCGACGAGACTTGCACCGTGGAACGCGCCCAGGCCGACCATGTTCGCGTCGCTCGTGATGCGGTGCGCGTAGGCGTCGGCCAGGTCGCCGTCGAAGCCAAGGCGCGCGAACCGGCTCTCCATGAACATGCGACGGCCCAGCGCGACGATCTGAGGCGCGTCCTCGGGGTCGGCGAGCGTGCGCACGGTCTGGTTGTGCCGCTCGTGCGTCAGATCACGCATGAAAGACCTCCTCCACGTGAACGTCGGCCGCGCTGAAGCGCACGACACATGCGCCGACGTCGATGCGTACGGGGTCAGTCGAGAGAAGCCTGATCGGCGTCCGGCCGGCGAAACGCGCCCACGCGTTGAAGACCTCGATGGCCTTGTCGACGTTCTGCACGGCGATCATCTCGGCCGCTGCGCCCAGTACCGCCATCCGCGAGGCGTCATCCTGATGCTGCGATCGACCAAGCTGTCGCTGGATTTCCGCTTCCACACGCCGGCCCGTGGCAACGCAGAAGCCTTGAACGACCCAGTCCTGCAGCGCCAAGTGGTAGACGCTGAACGGCTGCGACTCGTTGCCGGGATCACGCGCCAGATCGAACGAGCGCGCGAAGCCCAGCCGGCACAGAGCACTGACACTCGCGCGATCGTCTCGCGGCACAGGCACGAAGAGGAAGTCCGCGCCGGTCCGGCTCACGAACATCTTCCCGACCGCCGCCGCCAGGCGAGCGTGGCCGACGCGACCTCGCGCCTTGCGAAGCAAGTTCGTGTACAGCACGAACCGGCCCGGGAACAGGCATTCCGCGACGATGCAGCCGTCATCGTCAATGAGCGCGAAGGAGGCGGCACGCTGAGCGCTGGACACCTGCAGATCCGCCTCGCGCACGACTTCCAGAGACTGCCGGATCTCGGGCAGCTCGCACCAGGCCCGCAGGGCGGGTAGGTCATCAGGAACAGAGAACCTCATTCCGCTTGCTCCCGGTTCCGGTCCATCGCGGCGCCGGCGCGCGCGAGGATGAATGCCAGGCGCTTGGCGCCTTCGATCGGGTCGGCAGCCGCAGGCACGTCGGTCGGCGCCTCCACGAACTGGGCGAGCCCGTAGGCTTCCCGCTCGAGGCCAACCAGAACGCGCTGGGTCTCGGCCAGGTTGCGCAGCAAGTGCGCGTGCTCCTTCAACGATGCGGCAGGAACGGGCTCAACCGGCTTGCCCGCGGCTTCGGCGGCGGCCTTTGCCTGGACGGCGGCCGCCGACGGCGCCTCGCTGATCTCCAGTGCCTCGAGCACCGACAGCAAGCGGTTGGCGATGCGCTTGCTGCGCTGGATGTCGGTTCGGTGTTCGCCGCGGATGCGCGCGATCTGGGTCGCGTTGGCGTCGATGACTTCGCGCTCGGTTGCCAGTTGCTGCCTGGAAACCTCCGCGGAAACCGCAGCCCTGGAAACCAGCGCTTCCGCCTTGGCCTTGATCTTCGCGGAGAGGTCGCGCGTCCAGGCGTTTGCCTTCGCGCGCTTGTTGATCGCCGTGTGGCTGATGCCATGAGCTGCGCCGATCTCGCGCGCCGAGAGCACGCCGGCGCGATAGTCGGCCTCGATCCGATCCCAGTCGGGTTGCTTGCGCGAGGCCATCAGGCGGCCATCCCATCGAGCACCTGCTGGGTTGCCTCTGGCAGAGCGGCCAACAGCGCAAGGCGCGCGTTCGGCAGCGGCAACACCCCCGCCGCTTCACACAGCGTTTCGATAGCCGCGTCATCGGTGGGATCACCGCAGGAAGACCACAGGAGCCCGGGCCGCACAGTGGTGCCGGGACACTTCAACGCCACCTTGCCGACTAGCGCCTTCACGGCCTCGATGCCGCTGCACACGTGCTCGCGGCCCTCGTCGCCATTGCGCAGGATGACGACCGTGACCGACGAGTCGACATGGACCACAACAAGGTCGGCAACGCCGGCGTCGAGTAGCAGGTCGAACACCACCAAGTCGCCAGGCTCGATCGCCAGCCGCTCGTCCTGCCAACCGTTGGCCAGGTCTCGCTTGACCGCGGCGACCAGCTCCTGGCGGCCACGCTCGCCGAAGATCGGCACCTCGGCCGTTGCGAGCGCACGCCGAATGATCTTCTCAATGGCGGCTTCTGCTTCAGGGCTGAGCTTTTGGGATACGTCAGACATAAGGGTTTTCCTAGATGAGGCGCGATCAGAGATCGCCGCCCATGGTTCGCGCAGCAGGTGCGGGTCGGAGGTCAGCAGTGCCCTGAGCCCAACTCTGCGTGTCGCCGTAGAAGTCGAGTCCGATCTCACCGAGGCGGCCCTGCCGGTTCTTGTCGACGCCCAGGCCGAGGATCTTTCGCCCTTCGGTCTCCGTGAAGTCGCGCACCGGCCACAGGAACATGACGACGTCTGCGTCCTGCTCGATGGCCCCGGAGTCGCGCAGATCACTCAGGCGCGGCCGCTTGTTCTCGCCCCGCGACTCGACCTGACGATTGAGCTGCGCCAGGGCGAGCACTGCGATGCCAAGCTCCTTCGCAAGCGCCTTCAGGCCGCGGCTGATCTCCTCGATTTCGGCGTTGCGGTTGCCATCGCGGCGCGAGCTTGCGCACAGCTGCAGGTAGTCGACGACCAGCACCTTCAGGCCCTTGACTGCCTTCGCCTTCGATCGAATCTGCGCCAGGGTCAGCGAAGGCTGGTCGTCGATGAACAGCGGGAGGCGGCCAAGGCGGTCCATCGCGCCGGCTGCCTGCTGCCAGTGGTCGGAGCTCATCCTGCCGGTGAGCAGCGCTGCGTAGCTGATCTGACCCGCGTTCGACACGCCGCGGTCGGCGACCTCGGCCGCGCCCATCTCCATGCTCAGGAACAGAGTCGGCAGGCCGTCGGCCGCCGTCCACGAGGCGAGAGACTGCGAAAGCGACGACTTGCCGACGGACGGACGCGCCGCCAGGACGTACAGCGACCCCGGCCGGAATCCACCGTTGAGCGCGCTGTCCAGCCATGCGATCCCGGTGCGCCAGCCCGCCACTACCGTGCCTTCTTCGAGCGCCGTGTAGTGAGCGAGGCGCTCCTGAGCGAGTTCGGCGATCGAACGCGGCGCTTGCGCGATGCTCTGGCGCTCGATGGCACCGAACTTCGAAGTGATGGCGTCGAGGGCCGCGCCGAAGTCCGGCTGCTTCCACGCGATATCCACGGCATCGTCGGCGGCCTCGATCAAGCGACGCCGGTCTGCGTGGCGACGCACCGTCGCAGCGTAGGTGCGCGCTCGAGCGGCGCTCGGGACAGCGTCCACCAGTTCGAAGAGGTAGTCGAGGGTCTCGCCGTTCTCCTTGGAATCGCCTGTGGCCAGCTGGGCGCGCACGCTCAGGGTGTCGGCGACCTCGCCCCTGGCGATGACAGCCGTGATTGCCGAGAAGACGGCCGCCGTCTTGGCGCTGAAGAAGTCCGACTCCTGCAGTTGCACGCCGAGCCGATCGATCAGCCGGTTGTCCTCAAGGATGGCGCCCAGGACAGCCTTCTCGTCCTCGATGCTGCAGACGGGTACGCGTTGTGCGCGGTCGTCGCTCATGCTGAGACCTCCGTCTTTTCAATCACCTGACGCCGGCCACGATCGGTGAGGAGGTAGTCGAAGTCGCAGCGCCAATTCTTGTGACCCTCGCCGCGCGCCGTTCTACCCATCAGGAAGTCGTTGGCGCGTGCGCGCTCGAAGTAGCTGCGAATCCATGCGAGGGCGCCGGCGGCATCGGTGGCCCGACGGGTGCCATCGGACTTCTGGCTGGTGAGCACCCAAGTCCAGAAGGCCGAGACCTTGGCCTTTCGATCCGCACTGTCCAGGATGCGCACAGCCGGCAGCTCAGGCAGCACGTCGTGATACGCCCCGACGATTTCCGCGAGGGGGCACGGGGGCAGCTTCGCCGGCTTCCGGCGACCTGACGGTTCCTGACGGTTCAATGACGGTTCGGGTGCAACGGGTTGCAGGGGTTTCGAGCAAGCCTTTGCAGGGGGGGCGGCATTCCCTTGCAGGGTGCATTCGCTTGCATCCCCTGCATTGGCTTGCACCCCTGCAACGCTTTGCACCCCTGCACTGGTTTGCATCCCGCCAAGCGCCTTCAGCACGATGCGATAGCGGTTGGTTCCCTTGGGCCCCCCGTTCATTTGCACTTCGAGCTCGCCGCTGTCGCGCAGCGCTGCCAGGACGACATTGGCGTTGCGTGGTCGCATGCGGCACTTCGTTGCCAGCGTCGAGACCGCCGGATAGCTGCTGCCGTTGTCGTCCGAGAAGTCGGCCAGTGCGAGCATCATGAGGAGGTGGCTGCCGGAATGCGCGGAGCGCTCCCAGACAGCGGAGAGGACACGCACACTCACCTGGCACCTCCAACCTGGTCTAGGTAGCGCTGCGCCTCTTCGAGACTGTCGAGCACGCGGTACAGCCCCCAGCGCTGCAGGATGAGCGAGTTGCCGGT
This sequence comes from Heliamphora exappendiculata, assembly GCA_034768845.1. Lineage (NCBI taxonomy): Eukaryota > Viridiplantae > Streptophyta > Magnoliopsida > Ericales > Sarraceniaceae > Heliamphora > Heliamphora exappendiculata. The sequence continues at coordinate 17,368 of JAOTRH010051120.1, forward strand.
GAGTGGGTCGAGCGTGAAGCCGCGACGCGTGAACTCGGCCTGCAACGACTGCAGGCGCCGGTGATCGCGTGACGTACGCGCGTCAGCGATGGAGTGAGTCCTGCGAGTCACGCCGCGCCCACCTGCTGCATGAACGTCTCGACGGCGGGCATGTCGGCCAGCGAGCGCGTCATCGTCCACTTCGCCACGACGAACGATCCATCCGCCATGCGCTCCAGCTGAAAGCCGGCGATGGCCAGGCGCGCCTGGGCATTGGCGAACGCTTTGCGCGCCTCCACCGGCACCGCGGTGTCTTGGGTCTCCATGGCGGCGACCTCAGGCGATGACGCGATCAGCGATGAACTGTTGCAGATCCGCGAGGCGGTAGCGCACCGACCGGCCGAGCTTCACGTACGGGATGCCCAGCTCGCGCGTGCAGCGATCCTTCTCGAGGGTCTTCTCGGCGAAGCCCAGGACCTGCGCGGCCTCGGGGGTGAGCAGCAGGCGTTCCGTGCTGATGGTGCTCGGCATGATCCGAGCGGCTTCGCGGGGTGTGGGGTGCATCGTCTGGCTCCTTCAAAGCGATGGAGCGGACGATAGGGATCGGAGGTAGCCCAGAGAAGGGCTCTCCGTTCGGAGACACCCCTGTCTCCGCGCGGAGACACCCCTGTCTCCGGCCGGAAGCTGTGCTGGCTGCCCGCGGCTCCTACTGCCTGCCTTCAGGCGGCAGTGGATCGACGATGTTCGGTGCGCGCCAGTTCCGCGCCTTGAGCCAACCGTCAACGGTCGCGACGGCGTAGGTCTCCCGGCCCGGGCGGGAACTGGCCAGGTACCCCGCAGCATGGTCGGCGGCCTGCGACCGAAACTCGAAGTGGCGAGACGTCGCGATCTCGATGGCCTTCTCGACGATCGGGCGCTGCCGGAGCTTCTTCGCCGCGTTCGCGCGCTGGGAGCTCTCACGGCTGCGACGTCGCCGATCTTCCTCTGCCCGCCGCAGGCGCTGTAGAGCCTCGTGGCCATGGCCGCCATCAGCGATCGCGCGCGCGGCGCGCGTCTGCTCGGCCGCCTCCTGGGCGAGCGTGCCTGCCCGCACTACTTCGAGAGCGAGCCCCGCGGCCTGCTCCGTCAGCGTCAGGCGCCGGTACAGCGCGGCCGCCTCAGGCAGGATCACCTCCATGAGGTTGTCCGAACGAAGCCTGTACTCCAGTGGCGCTTCAACCGCGCACTGGTCGAGAAGGTCGACGGCGTCCGCGGCGATCCAGAGGGCAACGACGGCGAGGGCGTCGCACTGCGCGAAGTCGCCTTCCTGGCCGCGCGCCGGCACAGGCTGCTCGGACGTCGCCGCCTCATAGAGGCCCAGGACGCCCTGCTCATCACGCGCATCGTCGGTCCACGCCTTGAGGTTGTCGTTCCAGTCCGCGACGTCGATGGGGTCGCCGGCGGCCGGCCCGTCCGCATGCCAGAGCTGCTGCGTCAGCCGCGTGCCCTCGCGCAGGGCCTGGTCGGCGACCAATGCCTCGACCGCCAGGCCGATGCGTGTCAGGTCGGCGACGCTCCGGCCCGTGACCACGGCGCGCGCCCGATCCAGTGCCCTTGCGAAGCCTCTGCCGAAGGTGCCGCCGTCGTTGAACTCGAACGGGTTGTGGAAGGTGGCCATCGTGGTGGGAATCCGACAGATCGACGGCGCGCCGAGAAATATTGCTGACGGCGCGCCGAACGCGAATTTGCCTGCGCGTGTAGCACAGCAGTAGCACCAGACCGCACAAGCTAGTGGACGCTCACCGCGCAGAGCGCATGAATGTGGTGCCGACTATCCGAATCGAACGGATGACCTCCCGCTTACAAGGCGGATGCTCTACCAGCTGAGCTAAGTCGGCAGCGGGGCGCGCCAGGCGCCCTGCGGGCACTTTACTTGATGCGCTTGAGCGCCGGGCGCGGACTCGTGGGCGCGGGCGTGGGGGCCTCGGGCGGGGTGTCGTCGTCGTCCGCGCC
>JAOTRH010051151.1:0-19334 GCA_034768845.1 Heliamphora exappendiculata
TTCAATTGTTCAAGTTTATTACATTTAATTGTTCAACTTATAGTTATAATAAATTAATAAACTTATAATAATAAAAATTATAAACTTATTAATTAATAATAATTTTATAGTAAATAAATACACAAATAAATTATAAACTAATAAGTTTACTATAAACCTATAAATTTTTAGTTTATAATTTAATAACTAATCAAATAATAAAATTATATTTATATAATATAATCAACTAGTAATTAATTTATAATTTAACTTAAAATTTAAAAATTTATTATTATAAGTAGAGAATAAATTAGTCTATAATATATAAATTAATAAATTATTAATTATAAACTTATATAATATAATAAATTTTAAATTTATAATTTATAATTTATAATTTAACTTAATATATTAAATATATTAAATTATCATTATATTATAAATTTAAATTAAGAAAAATTAAAAAAATCACAAACCCAAGCTTTAGACCTGAGCTCGAAACCAAGCTCAAACCTTAATCTTGGAGCTTTAGACCTGACCTCGAAACAAGCTCAAACCTTAATCTTGTACCCCTAGAATCTGAGTTGAACAAAAAATCAAATCCAACCCAACGCGACCCAAACTGAACTTGACCCAACGCGACCCAAACTGAATCCACGGACGTACTAGCCAAACCCAATTTACACACTCACCTCAACCAAATCGCGGGGCCTTCCTCACCAGTCAAATATAGAATGGGACGCATTACGAGGGATAGGTAATGTAGGTTTCGTAAAGAAAGTGTCGATGCTTGAAGCACGTAATCGATCGATTTTAAAATTCTCACATAATAAAAAACTTTCAATTCGTTAACATAGAAATATTTTCGCAAGGAAGAATCCTACCTCTACCTCCATTACAAGAAGCAATCAAGAGAGTGCGACGAATCAGAAACGGGCAATTCCTTTTCTCCAGTTCATGATAGAGATTCTGATGAATTAGCTTCAATTTCTTCGATCGAGCAAATAAGTAATTACTGATTACGCAAAACTCGATAGCCGAAGCCAGCTTTTCCCGTTGATCCATGAAAATTGTAGAGTTGTCCTTCCCCTGAATCACCACCCCCCACACCCAGAAAAAAATTCTCGTCCCAATATAGAATTCGTCGAATCCTCATCCCGCATCGTATCTGTGTCGAAATCAACCAATAATAATGCCGAATGTGTTCACAAGGATTGGACTTGGAATGGTTCCTTGGCTTCACAGAAAGATTATAGATCCCCTTCTCCAAATTCTACGCAGGTACTCTCTCTCTCTCTCTCTCCCTCAATATATATATGTATTTGCATTATAAGAGTCCATTTGGTAATGTTTACAATTTTTTATTTTTTATTTACAAAAAATAAAAAATATGTTTTTGTATATGTTTATAAAAAAATAAAATAAAAACATATTTGATAATATAAATATTTAAAAAGTAATAGTTGAAAGTTACGGATGAATAATCAAAATTTGTTTACTAGTAAAAACACATTTTTTCTGTTTTTTAAAATTTTATAAAATTTAAAAACTGTTTACAGTTTTCAAAAAACAAAAATAATTACCAAACATATTTTTATATATAATTTACGACAAATTTAAAATAAAAAACAGAAAATAAAAAATATAAACGTTACCAAACGCCACCTAAATATTTGCATTCTAGAATTCATGATTAATTGATTCTATTTGTGGTGTTTTACTGGTATAGATGATAACTGAAATTATTAGTATTATTTTTTTATTTTAGTTATCTTTCTGGATCTATTTAGTTATTACCCTTTGACTTCCTTATAGGTTGGATGATAAATTTCAAGATACTTTTTTTGGTATATCATGTGTAGTGTTTTGGAAGTGACAAGTTAGAAGGATGAATTATTAAAAAGGGTACTAACTATTTCCTCCTTGTTTGTTTTTTGTTAGGGGTGCAGAGCCGAAGCAATTGGCCTTCTCTGCAGCCCTTGGATTCAGTTTGGGAGTGTTTCCTATATGTGGTATGATGTAACTTTCAGTATTTTGGAGTTCTTCCTCTTTTGAGTTTTAAGTTGTATATGGGTGCCACTTTAGAGTTTAGAGATGTGTCTTCTGAATTATTATTCAGCTTGTCTAAAGATCAACTTGGTATAAAGGATTGAATTTTCTATTAGTATCTTGAATAATTTCTTCCCTGCCATTTGGGTTCTTATAGTAGGATTTTCATGTGATTATGTGCTATTGTATGTTTGTACTTACTGAGTTTGTGTAAGCCCGTGAAATATATATGGTTACTGAAAGAATAGAAAAGTGCTACTTTTGACATCTTTGGTATTCGTGACAAGATCCATGGCGATCCCAGTTAGAGGTATGCTTAAACAGGACCATAATGGACTAAATGAACCAAATCAACGAAAAAGAGCTCTAACATTGGGTGTCGTTCCTGAAGGATTGCATCTTACTGCCCTAAATAGTGTAGTAGTTGCATTTTGATCACTTGCAGCATGGCTAACAAATCAATGGTTGAAGCAGCAAGAAGCATGTAATCATAGGGGTTTCATTAGCTCTTCTGGTAACTAGATTCTATAAATAATTTTGTAGAAAGCGAAAGCGTTCTCATCTTCAGGGCACAGGATAAACAACTATTTTCTCAAGGACGTATAAGTAAAAATTAACATTTTTGTAAGGATAAAAAATTGGAGTTAAGGATAATTCCTTGTTTTGGGCGTGTGACAGGAGGTCAAATAGGGTTGATAACATATCTATAAAATTTCAAAATTTCAAAATTAGGAATTTATTGTCTCAACAAACATTTATAGGATTCAAATTGTCTGTCAGAAGGAAAATATGAGTATTCATTCTTTTCCTTATGTTTATATCTATCTTCAAGGATGAAGGAATATAACCTTCAAACTCAAAATGTCAAGGACCCTCTCAATTGCAAGGATGAAAAGGACCATGCGTTTAAGTATATGTGCTGCATAGTATGAGTGTGATTCAACGCACCTATGTACATATGCCTTTTGGTATGCATGCATAGATGCACTTCTACATCCATTCATTGTTTATTTGCCTTAAAGACACCATAACTTCAGGCCCTAATTCTAGTACACGATGACAAATGCACAATTGGAAGGATGAAATGGATTATGCATTTAAATGCATGTGTTGCAGATTTATGTATTGATCAGTTTGACTAGACAAACATCCATACATTTACACACACATACACACACACACACACACACACATATATATATATATATGTGCATGTATATATATGTGCATACACCTATCAAAGGCATGCATATACGCATTCGTATTTCATACATGTAGTAGAGGACCTGGTTACCTTTCTACCCATGTGGTTTTGACACATAATTTTAGCAACATGGATTGTGGTTGAGTTGTTAGCGTGTGCTCAACATGGTATTTCCAAAACAAACTGAACTTCTACACCACTGATACTGCCCAAAGAGTGTCCAACACGCCCGAGTATTAGGGCATACAAGATATCAGTAAATGTTAAAATTAAATCTTCCTCTTGCACAGTTACAAGCTAGAGGTAATTGACCTATATACCCAGCCAACTGTGTGTGTGTGTGTGTGTATATATATATATATATATATATATAGCATGTAGAGAATAGAAGAATTTGTATAATATTAGTTTTTTTATGAGATAAATAATGAAGTCATAAGTATGTAACATGCACTTGTTTATGGGTGTGGGTTACATTTTTTCTGCCGCTAATAAACATGCAGCATGGGATATTTGATAAAAAAGAGAAGCAAGAAACTAATATATTATTTCATTAACCAAAAAAGAAGCTTAAAACATAAAACATAAGTTATAAAATATAAATAGAACAAAAGCTAAAACCCTAATTCTCCTTGATGACTCAACTACTCTCTAACTAACAATTAAATAACAAAATAACCAAACCAAAAAAATACACTTTCACCCCACTCAAACTTATGATACGAGCCCAGTGAACAGTGAGAGTTTGTCAAGCAGGAACCGAAAACGAGCCGAAGTGTGAGTCTTGGTGAAGAAATCGGCAACCTGCAATGAGGAGGAGACGAAGGGGAGATTAATTGCACCAAGCTGAAGATGCTGACGAATAAAGTAACAATCAATCCCTATATACTTTGTTCGTTCATGGAAGGCAGAATTTTGAGCTATCTGGATCGCACTCTTATTATCACAGTAAAGAGAAGTAGGAGAAGAGAGAGACACCCAAATCAGAGAAGAGTCAGCGGAGCTAAATAATCTCAGCAGTAGCATGAGTCATGACATGATATTCAGCTTCAGCAGTAGAACGAGTAATGACAGACTGTATTTTACTTTTTTAGAAAATGAGAGAGTCACCAAGAAGTATGCAAAAGCCAGTAGTAGACTTGCGATTAGATACATTACTAGCCCAATCAGCATCAACATAAATCCGGAGAATCAATAATGAAGACGAAGATAAGAATAGGCTCTGAGAAATAGTACCACGAGCATAACGCAGGATAAGAAGTAGAGCTGTCCTGAGTGGAGCGAGGAGCAGAGACAAATTGACTCACTACATGAACAGCATACGCAATATCAGAACGAGTCACAGTAAGATAAACCAGACACCCAACCAGCTCTCGATAGACAGTAGGATCCTCAAGAAGAAGGAATCAGAAGGAAAGAATTTAGCATGCAATTCAATGAGAGTATCTACAACTTTATCATCAGTGGGTCGAGCACAGTGAATCATTTTATTTGCATATTTTGATTGAGATAAGTTATAAACTGTGGGAGAAGAAGCAACCTCTATACAAAGAAAGTATCGTAAAGGACTTAAATCTTTCATCTCAAATGCATGAAACAAATGCTATTTCACTTCAGAGATAGCACCAGAATCAGAATCAATGATAATTATGTCATCCACATATAATAACAAAATAACCATCCCATCTGTAGTCTGGTGGAGAAAAGGGGCAGAATCATGAAGACTAGGAGTAAAACCAATCTGGGTAACAGTGGACTGAAAGCGTTCATATCAGGCATGAGGGGACTGCTTCAAACCATAAAAGGCATGACAAAGGAGACAAACAGAACCAGGAGGATGCGAAAGGCCTGGAGGAGGACTTATATAAACTTCCTCATTAAGATGCCCATTGAGAAAAGCATTCTTGACATCCAGTTGAAAGAGAGGCCACTAACAAATTGCAGAAATAGAAATCAAAGTACGAACTATGGTCATTTTGGCCACAGGTGAAAATGTTTCCTTGTAATAAATTTTGTACTCCTGAAAAAAACTCTTGGCAACTAATCTGGTCTTATAGTGCTCCAGATAACTATTAGAATGAGTTCTAACTTTGTAAACCCATTTACATTCAATAAGATTTTTACCCGTAGTCAATGGAACTAAATCCCAAGTATAAGTCTTCTGAATAACAGTTAATTCTTTTTGCATTGCATTGATCCAGTAGGGATTAGTACATGCTTCTTTATAGGATCAAGGCTCAAAATAAGTATGAATAGCAGATAAGAAAGCACGATAAGAAGATAAAAAGCAGGTGTTAGAAAAGTACGCTCACACAAAGGATAGCGCCGTTCAAGGAGAAGAGGGTCTACGGAAATAGAGGGATCTAAATCGAATATGGTGGATAGATGTTGAGGGGGAGAAGGATGCCTGTGAGAATAAATTAACAAGGGAGATGTAACTAGAGAACAAGATGTAGAAGGGAGTTCAAAAGCATCAAGAGTTTGAGTAAATTCTTCGGAAGGCACATCATGCGGAAAATGATCAATATGAATTAAATTCTCTTTGGGGACGGGGGCAACCTTGGAAGGAAGTGTAAAGTAGGAAAGTCGCTCAAGAAATACAACATTTCGAGAGAAATAAGGGCGTTTAGATGAAGGATCATAACACTGATATCTTTTTTGTTGAATACCATAACCCAAAAAGACACAGATAGCTGAGCGAGTTCTAAGTTTAGTGCGCTCCCGTTTGGAAAGAAGGACAAAACAGACACAACCAAAGACACGCAACAATGAGAAGTTAGGAGTATGTTCAAACAACTTTTTATAAGGGGAGATGCTAGAACGAAGAGGTGTGGGTATGCGATTAAGAAGATACATTGTGGTAAGTACTACTTCTTCTTAAAATCTAGCAGGGACAGAAGAAGAGAGAACAAGGGAGCGAGCTATGTCGAGAATGTGGCGATGTGCTGATATTTTCTTCCAGTTCTACCATTTTGTGCAGGGGTATCAGAACAGGAAGATTGATGAATAATTTTAGATGCAGCTACGAAGTCTGTGAATTTGGTTAGGAAGTACTCACCACCCAAATCAGAACGAAGTGTCTTTATAGTGGTAGAAAACTGAGTGTGAACCATATAATGAAATGTGTGGTAAATGCAAAGAAAAAATCATTTGTGAGATATGAGATACATCTAACAAAAATGGCTATAATCATCAATAAAGGAAACATTGTAAACTGATCCTCCTTTAGTTGGAATGGGGGAAGGACCCTACACATCTGTATGAATAAGAGAGAAAGAAGATGTAGAAAAGGAAGTGCTTTTGCTAAAGATAAAGCTGATATTTTTGCAAGTTTGCAACCACTACACTTAGAGATATCACTAGCAAACACGTTACCTACGTGACCAGAATGAACCAATTGTTTTAAGCGGTCACTAGACGAATGACCTAATCTAGAATGCCAAAGATAAAAAGGGAAAGAGTGCTGATCTAAACAAAAAGAAGACATGGCTGCGGAGGAAGAGTCCAGAGGAATGTGCAAAATTCTCAACACATATAAATCACCAGTCCGACCTCCAATCCCAAACTGCATCTTAGACTGTCGATCCTGAACAACACAACCAGAAGAAGAAAACAAAATATCAAAACCAGAATCAGAAAGTTGACTAATGGAGAGTAAACCGATAGACAATTGTGGCATATAAAAGATATTAGGAATAAATAAGGAAGAAGATGAGGAAGGAACAATCGAGACGATAGAAACAACTTGTATGGAAGCACCATTAGCAGTTGAAATAGTGATGGGAGAAGAGGGAGGAATACAATGACTGAGACGCAATAAATTAGGTGCCATATGATGAGAGGAGCCAGAATCAAATATCTAGGTAGTGGCTGAAATATCTGTGAAATAAGTACCATGCAAACCTAAAGGAATAATTGTCATAACAGACGCATGAGATAGGGCCCTAAAGGAGTTCTGCATAATTTGAAACTGCTCAAGAGGAAGGAGCACTTAGGAAATCTGGTAAGTCTGAATCAAAATCTTGTAGGTCAAATAAATGTACCCCAAAACAACATCAATGCTTGTTTCAAGATCTCGTATTAAAATCTCGTACCAAAATCTTGTCAAGGCAATTGGACAGCTACTAACAACAAAACCAACAAATAGTAACCAAATAATAACCAAACAGTATCTGAAGTAATGACTGAAGTATATGGTAAGAGAACCCAAACACAAATCAACAGAAATAGGAGGCCCGATGCACAAAATTATTGGAAAGCTGAAGAACCTAAGGAATCAAAGCTCCGGCGAGGTCGTCGGAGCTTAGGCGAGGGCCTAATGAGGTCGTCAGCGTCAGGCAAAGTCGTTTGAGGTCGTCATAGTTTGGGTTCGCAAGGCCCTAATCTGGTTACTGAGGCTCCGGCGAGGTCACTGGAGGTTGCTGATGTACTGAAAGAGGTCGCCAGAGGTCGGTGAGGCAAAGGGCTGCCATGGTTGGCGTTGTGGGTTGCGGCGGCTAGGGTTTGGATAGATCTTCAAAGGTCGGCTAGATTTTAGTTTGGACAAATGCTCACAAAGGTCGCAAAACAAGGAGAGGATTTGCAGAGGTTTGACGGTGGTTAGGGAGTCTCGTCACTGTCGTCAGTGGTTGGATAGGGTCGAGGAGGTGTTGTCGGTGGTTGCCGATCATCACTGGTGGTTGCTAGTGGGAGAAGGGGTCGGTGAACTAGGGTTTTTCAAAGGGTTAAGGTTTTCGACGATGGCTAGGGTTGCAAAACAAGAAGCTCATCAGAGCTTCGTCGGTGGTGCGTCAGAGGTTGACGGCAATGCTAGGGTTCGGGTGGGAGGTGGCTTTGATACCGTGATAGAAAAGAGAATTAAGAAACTAATCTATTATTATTCTATTAACAAAAAAGAAGCTTAAAACATAAAACGTAAATTTAAAAGTATAAATAGGACAATAGTTAAAACCCTAATTAGTCTTAATGACTCAACTACCCTCTAACTAACAAATAAATAACAAAATAACCAAACCAAAAAATACACTTTCACAATATTAACAACAGAAAAGATTGGGCTGACGGAATACTAGGTTAAAAAAAATATTGGATGCTTGATTATGGGAAACAATCCTATTTTTTTCCCTTTTCCGTTTTATTTATTTTCAATGGGTAATCACTGGATTTCGTTATTAAATCAAGCATCAAATGTGGTATGTATCTGAGAAAGCCAGAACACCTGCAGACCTAACAAGCAGGCTGAAATAACTACCAAGCATAGACAACAACTACCAAGCTATATGCAGCACATGCTAGTCTAGAAATAATTTTCCCTGAGCATTTAATGGCTTACTTCTCTTCTACAATTCATCTCTGCCATATTGATGGTAAGTTATGTGAATACAGCTTCGAAATGGGTTTCTCACTTCCTGGAAACCATCTTTATCTTATTACAAATTGGTGTTTGCAGGTACCCTTTGTGATGCAGCAAGATAGGGAAGAAGAAACACTAGTGGGCCACAATCCTAATCACACAAGGCCAACAACTAAATCACCTATCAATTCTATTAGTCCAAGTCTAACTATTACAATGCCACAACCTTTAATTTATATACTACAAACCCTACAGACTACTAACTTAGGAAACTTGGGAAATTTTTTTTGGAATAATTACTCAAAATCTATTTTCAAAAACACAAAACGAACATTTTTTGGAAATACAAAAAATCCTCATAATCTATTTCAGAAACACAAAATGGACATGTTTTTCATCTTTGTTCCGAAACTTGTTTCAGGAAAAATTCTGTAATTTTATTTGTAAAATGCTAACCAAACCCATTTCACGAATCTGCAACAAAACTACACCAAGAAACTTATTTATTGGTGAATGCTTCATCAAATTAGCTTTATAATATTTCAATGCTAGCAATGAACCTGTGCTATGTGCAGATATAAATATATAAATTTTAGATATGGTATTTGAATTCTGGCCTTAACAGCCTACTAAAATAATATATACCATTTATTTATCTTAGGGCATCAAATAATTATCAAAATAATTATCTATAAATAATTTGAGTTATGTGATGAAATTTAATCATTTGTCTTTTTTTAAACAGAATTAGATCATTTCATATACAACCCTAGTTTGCCTTTTCTAGAAAATAAAAATATTTCTATATGTACCAAAAAATTGTAACTTGAAAGGTAATCACAAAACAAAACACATGGACCATATATATTTTGAGTGCACTCCACACTACACAGATTGAATCTACATCACACTTACTCTTTTGATAGATTTCAAGATGTTTTTCCTCAATCAATAGTATCTACATTTAAATTTCTATCAAATATTAATTGGACAAATTTAATTCACAAAGGAGACCAACTACTTATGGTTACTATTGTTATTATTGTTTCGATAATCAGATGCCTTAATTATTTTTCTAGAATTGTAAAGATCTAACCAAAAATATAATTTGAAAAATAAAAGCATTAAAATAAATTAATAATCAAGTTTAAAATTCTTTATAGACCTTTTGTTTATAATTAATGTAATTACATTTTCTTTGTGTTTGATAATTATACTTATTTGATAACTCGTACACTTTTTCATTTCAATATCTTAATTACCCATGGAAGAAATCTAAAACGTTGAGGGATCTACTTGCCACACAACCTATTACTTATATTACACAATTAGTTCTTTTGGAAATAATAATTTTTTTTAAAAAAAATAATTAAAATTCAATATATGTCAAAAAGTAAGTTGTATATAACTATGTACTCATCGCATATCGAGAGAGAGAGACTTTACAAAACTTTCCACTTGAGTCCGAGATTGATAACAACAGAAGCAAAGGAGAACAAAAAAATACTATAGCCAATTCCACAAAAAATTGATAAAAAATACATGAAAAATTTAATAAATTTAAATAATAGTTTAAACAAAATATAAATGAAATAAATTTCTTTATTCAAGAATTTAATTTTACTTTTAAAGTATTATAAACAAAAATCAAAGCAAAAAAATAGAGTGAGAACCTTGAAATGTTTTTCAAGGACAAACTATTTTATTTTTGTTTCGGTAACGTATCGTGTTTTTGCAACATGTTTTGATTATAATTATCCACTCTTGAATCTAAACACATATATGTAATTTCGATATACACAATTATTATCAATTTTGAATAATTGGATATTTTAATTTATATAAACACTCGCAACCACATGAAGCAGAAAATGATGAGTACACTAAATTTTAATTTTAGAGAATTGAATCAAACATAAACTAGAATTCCTAACAAAAAAGAAAACATAATACTGAAAGGAAACAAACCCCAAGATTCCTAATTCAAAGATAGTTGAAAGGAAACTAACTAGTAGACGATTTAATGAAATTGGGAATATTGCGTCCACTATGTTCTGCATCATTCTCCCCATCTGAGAAAACAAACTTGACCTCGAGTTTTCTCCTCAAGTATTGAACTTTTCCTTGCCAAAGAAGCAAAAACGTGGAGTATATTAGTGACTTTGTTTTCTTATGAGATTTATGCTAGTCTAGGTATGCAGTCTAAAGTTTCTCTGTTGAAGTTGCTCTCTAGGTTTACCAAACATGGTTTGAAAATGCATTGAAAATCTTCAGCACCAACAAAGTCAATCCTCTCTAACTTGATGAAAGAATATGTTGGTGGCGAGTTAACACGACTGACAATTTGAGTCTATTCTCATGTTCAAGAATTATTATTATTTTTTTTTGTAAAAATCTTTTTCTATGTAGGATCGTCTCGACCTTCAAATACAACTTCTTGAACTTCAACTCCTTCCAAACTTTCTATCAAATCACCATTCCATTTCTCGTGCTTGGGAACTTCATCAACAACTTATCACTTGATCTTCACAATCTTTTTGTTAATTGTCTGAAGTATCTTACAAGAATTGTGCTTGCATTCTCAATGTTATTTGGATCCGTGCTAATGTTTGATATCTGCTTATGTGAGGTCTTCAGGTCTTGTTGTTTTCTTTTCTAACTCTTGCTAATCATGACAAGGCTTCAATTTTGAAATTAACTCAGAATCAGTCACCATGCTCAAAGAAAATAGTTAGTGAACAATAATAAATTGGGGAGAGTGGGTTTTTCACTTTATTGAACTCAATGTTATTAATTCAAGTCTAACTGTCACTATGCCAAAGCCTTTAATATATAGACTAAAAAGGCCTACTAAAATAGCGGCCACTATATGTTCTGCATCTCTTTGGTGTTGTGGATGATAGAAATAGCGTCAACTCAATCTTCCACTCTCCAAAAACTAAGACTTCAAATTTACTCAGTTCTTGTTCTATTCATGGTGATCTGGATCATATTATGAATTATCGATATCTTGGTCATAGTCTAGAAAATAAAGACTGCAGATTTAAGTATTGTTACAGATTACCATGATTTTGTCACACTATTACTATGCCTCTTTGTTTATTCATCATTCTTGCTCCACTGATCTATTGCTTGATGGATCATATTTATAGGATTTAAACACTTTCTGTTTTTAACCAATCTCATATATCTGTAGCCATCTCACCTTGACATTACTTCTTAAGGGAGAGAACCATCCCTGTGCTTTTATCCTTTAAATTTCACTATCCCTCCTGAGAGAAAAAATTGAAAGGGAACAACTTCTTGTTGGTTTATTATGAAGATAGGGACAAACTAAGATCCTCATTTGATTTCTTCTTGCTGTTTTATATTATATGTATCGAAACTTATGGTCATTTAGTTTTCATAGGAGTGATTTCTAGTAGCTACCATGGTCACCACTCGCCAACTTTCTATTAGCTGCAAACCTATATGGGTATATGACATTTACATGCTTCAAAATTTGTGTTTCAAACTGTCCAGTTTTTGTAATCAGTTATAGCTCTGCCATTCCCCAAAATTTTAAACATATAATGTATTGGTTCAGCTATTGCTAAATGTAATTATTCTATTAAAAAGTAATCCTCTCTTTGGCAAAGAAATATGACAACTCCTAATTTATTTGGCCAACCTCCCCTCCACCCCTCGCCCCCCCAACAAAAAAAATCCACTTTCCCACTTCCTTTTGCAATCCTGATTTCATTTTATTTTCATATTTTAAATATGTTTCAAATAACTCAGATGCAATGCTTCCTCCACTGGACCTGTCTGTGTTAGCTGGGCGTGGGAAAACTCAATGAAGTATATTTTGTTCCCTATTATATTATTATTTTATTTTCTTTTGCATGGGAAAACTCAATGAAGCATATTTTGTTCCCTATTATATTATTATTTTATTTTCTCTTACGGCACAATAATTTGGCCTGCGTGTTCTATGTATGTGCCCCATGAATGTCTTTGTACAAATAATGTATTTGTTAAATGTTATGGTAATGACACCTGCAGACTTTTATTTAAAGAAGTCAGGCTTAAAATTCGTAGGGGGAATTTATGGCAATAATACTGCTGGGACTTATTAGAAAAGGGATTGGGGTACTGATGGATTCTTTTAATTATGACCAAAACCTGGTAAACAATGCATGGAATTGCGTGTATGTTTAACAAAAATTAGAATTGTACCTTTGTTAGTTGTGAGAGGGACTGCTAGTTATTAAAGTATTTGCAATGCTGCCTCATCTGTCATAGAAAAGTGTGGAAGGAATTATCAATGGTGGTCATGCTTGTGTTTAATCATATAATGGACTCAAAAGACCAAAAACTATAATTTTTTTTGTTGCTTCAAGTGGGGAAGGAAGACCTCTGGAAGTTTCTTATGTTATTCTTTTTTGTGACTTTTTCTAGATCTTTTTGTTGTTTTTTGTTGGCAATGATGAATTAGTCCAACCTTTTGATTGCGCCCCTATACTGCTTTTAATTGCAGGGGGAAACTCTTTATACTATTGCTAATCTTTCTTTTTTGTATTTTGTTTTCTGTTAAACAGAAACTAACAAATAGTTTCATATGGCACTACTGTATAATGAAGAAACTGTCGCATAAACATGTGAATAGAACTGAGTCCTTCGGATGACCGATGTCAAATAGATCTAAATTTGTTCATTAACAGGGGTCACTGTCTTTCTGTGTGGGATGGCTATTGCAGTGCTTGGATCTCGTTGTCATGCTCCAACTTTAATGCTTGCTAACTTTACTGCAACCCCTATAGAATTGAGGTAAACTATGCTTTCGGTATCAGGACATTTAGTCATTATGCCCTATAGCACCAATAAGGCAATTGGTGCTACCCTAAAACTGTTAAGCCACTATATCATGTTTATTCTTATTTTTTTAGAGTCATCTTTGGGGATAGCATGTTAACTAGCTTGTTAATTGGCCTTAAACTATGGTAGTTTCTTGAGTGGATGCCATTTTGAGTTAATCTGCACTAACATTAACATGTTTTATTAGAAGAAGCTTTTTCTTCACTAAATGTTCTCATAAACATGCTTGCCTTTCTTTACTAAATCAAGGGAATGGAGTTTCAAATAAGATGAGTTGTGCCGGATGATTTTCATTTCCATTACGCAACAAACTATCTCCGAAGAGGAAGGTGAGCAATGGCAGGTGAAAGAAGGCATGTGAACTAAGGGGCATGTGCTATGTGTTTACCGCCCCTCTAATAATCTGACTACAAGGTTGTGACCATTTCTCTAGTCATATACTCCCAAATGGACTGTCCGTTTGGAGGAACCAATGGGTTGTCCATCATTTAAATGGGCTTAAAGCCATTAGGAGAGGACCCAAGTGGGCTGTCCATATTTTAATAGAATTAAAGCCATTGGGAAACGTAGTTTTTGCTGAGTTATCAGAGACTTGTCGGACCATATTCTAAAGTTGGTGGAAGCAAACCAACCAGCAGGGTAATTTAATTAACATTGCAAATATGCAATAGGTGGCAGCTCATAGACTGGCACAACGGGTCATTTCATTTGCGTATAGACATGCAGTTTAGCAACTTTCACTTTTTATGATGTTTTTTTGCTGAGCTGATTGTTGCAAGGTATGTTCTGCTTCGTACATGCACGTCAATAGTCTGATTGCCCTGGTTGTATTTACTTTGTAGTCTGGTGGTCCCGTTCTTACGTCTTGGTGAAGTTATTTCTGGTGGACCTCATTTTCCATTAACTTCTGATGCTGTAAAGAAAGTGTTGACTGGCCAAGCTTCATGGGAAGTCCTACAAAGCATTTTGCATGCGGTAGGTACTGAATATAGATTTTGAAAGCATAACTCTCTCTCTCTCTCTCTCTCAGACACACACTGGTCAACTTGATGGGTGGGGTTCTTCCTATCGGCATATGAGTGTCATTTTTCTTATTTTGTGTTCATACCAATAAAAAATGGGCTACACTCTGGTAAATGTTGTCTACTTTGAAAAACATATCTTTTACTGGTGGAGGATCTGGTTATTGGTCTCAGGTATAGAATACTTTTTCAGAAGGCTACCTGGTATCCTTATGGAGGGTAAATAGACTACAATCTCAAGCTTTTGGTCAAATAATCCGAAGGAGAAGCTATGTTTTTGTAGGATTTTGGAAAGTATTTGGGATAAGTTTACAATAGCAAAACAGTTACTTTGAGCATTTAGATAACTTTGATACGAGAAGCAATTGTAATTTGGAGTCACTTTCATGGAGCAAATCAATGAAACTGGTAGAATGAACATGAACCATTTTTCTTGGTGTGGTGCTGGGATTTTGGGTTTGATTCAAAAGAAATAGGGAATTCAAGAGTTATGTAAAAAACTTTTAAACACCCTGAAAATCAAAAAAATTAAAAACCCTTTTTGTGAAAAAAAAATGGAGTCGCCATTTTTGAGAAAAACCAAGAAAAACAAAAATGAGCTATTGATCTTTAAAACGTTTAATCAGAGAAAAACATGGGTCTTGGGGTTAAGGTACGAATCTGGGAAGGTGTTAGGCACTCCGTTCGCCCAACCGTGAGGTTGACCTCTACTAATCATCATTGGTTCTTAATTATATTTCTCAAATGCATGCAAATACAGAAAGTGGAGGCAAAGAGAGAATATCCGAAATTAAATAAGAAAATAACATAGCATAGGTATATAGAATACCAAATAAAGCATAAAAAGAAATTATAAATCCTAAGGCATGTAAAGTCTAATTAAAGAATATATGATGAAAACCGCATGCAATAATTATAAGATGCTATCAATTAACCTAAACTACCAAGCCCTAATCATAATACTTAGCATAACATGATTCTAAACAAAAGAGAAATAAACTCCACGGTTCTCTAAGCCCTAATCATACTGGAAATACAGTACAGATTGCATATTGATGATCAACAGAATATTGTAAAAAGCAAGAATAGGCTACTGGAACAGAATTAAGCTACTGGAAAAAAATAAAGCTTGCGACCGTAACATTTGAAGGTTGTGGGCGCAAACAAAATAGGCCACCAATGCGTGGGCGCAACATTGGTTGTTGCGACCGCGAGAATGTTAGTGCTCGAATGTGATGACTGCAACATTGAATGTTGCGACCGCAGGGTTTATAGGCACTATTTTGCTAAAGTTTAAAGAAGCAGTGTACTGGGTGTGGATGTAGGCTATGAACAGAATGCAATCGAGACTATTTTTGATCAAATTACCATGATAGTTAACCACATTCCTCAAAATTAAGCATGCTCTTAACTTAACTATTCTACATTAGTAATCGAATACTACAATCTATCATACAAATGGGGGAATCAAAGCAATTGACCCTATCGTCACATGTTATAAGAATCAAGCGGACGAGTTTGAAAGTAAAATACTAAAATTAACCCGATTGCTCCATGGAGATGAGAAATGTGGAGGGAGAAGAGTCGGGGTTCTAACAAAATACCTGAAACATGACAATCCAAATGAGTCCTCAAGTCGTGGAATGTAGAATTGTCAGTCTAATCCTCGAGAAGCAGTCCAATTCCAGTATTTGATTCAAGATCGAGTAGTAGTATGGATTAGGGTGTAAGTTGGGAGTACAGCAGAGTATCGGTGTACTAAAATTGTACTTTTCTCCTCGGTGATTCGACAGAGTATCGACCTTTAGAAAAATCTTCCTCTTTAAAATCATACCGAAGGTACGTTTATATAGAACACGTCAACCAATGAGGTGCTGGCACGTTATGAGCCTCAGAATATTCTTTGAAGCTTGCGGTCGCTACCGTTGCGACCGTGAGGTTGGTTATCGCAACCGCCACAAAAATTAGGGCTTTCACAAGGCTCATATTGTGGTCACGACAACGGAATGTGCGGTCGCAAAGTTTGGATGTTGCGGGCGTGACATTATTTAGGATTTCAAAGAGGTTCTTGTCACGGTCGCATGATTGAAGGGCACGGTTGTAATGTTTGAAGGTTGTGACCTTGAAGGTTTTGAGAATTTTTATCATTTGGTTCGAGCATTGGATTTGAATTGCTTCCTGACAATAATTCAGAGACATCATTCCACTCAGTTTTCATCATTGGATTCATCCGGATCAACCTAAGATTCGGCAGGATCAAATCGTGGTGTCTACACCTGAAGTCTCTTTTATAGATCAATTCAGGAAAATTATAATCTACTGATCAAGGTTCTACTAAGCCTTGCAACCTGAGCTTGACATATTCCTATTTGAGATGATGCCAAATCTTAGAGTGGCCAGTTGTTGCAGAGATTGGGTCCTGCAATGAACCATTGTAAAAATTAGCGGTGTGGTGAAGCTCTCTTGCTGATATGTATTTTAAACATAGCAATCGATTGGTTATCTTAAAAAATTCTCTAATATTTACGCCTAATGCTTGAGCTACATATTTTAGCAACCTCCTAAAGTGAAAGTGCCTGTTCTTCTGGGCAATGTTCTGAAAATTAAAAATACTAACACAGAGCATAAGGCAGAACATAATTCAATAGGTTTCTTTCATCGTAAAGATGCACTTCGGACAATTACCAAGTTTGAGGATATATGTGGAATCCAGCATAATTGTGTGTAGGATTTATAGGGGATCATCTCTTTATATTTGTGCATGAGCATACCACATGTCCAACTTGACTGGAGGGATATTATTGTTCGGTTGGCCATCATAGTTGTATTTACTTCAGTGTAGAGCATCTGGGTTGTGTCTAGATGGATGTTTGGATAATGTCACTAGTAATCAAATTATTCTTGTCAAGCATTATAAGGATACTTATGGTTCTAGAAATTTTGTGGCCCATTGGTCCGTGGTAGACAATTCTCATGGATCATGGTGAACCTACAGCCATTCAGCATTAAGGTCAAAACTTGTGATTCTGCAAGTTGAGGTGAAAATGTTTGATCCTTTGTTAATTAGTATTAAATAATATGATGGGGACGGGCACCCTAGAGTCTACACTTGGATAATGTGGAAAGAAGATAAACGTCCATGCTAGCCCTACCAGTGGCCCAACAGGTCTTGCTTCACCTATAGGCATCAATTGACAGGAGTCTGTTTTCAATGGATTTGATTAAGCCCTCCAGTTTCTAACTCTTTGAAAAAGTTGTTTTATATTATTACCCAGTTGCTTTTTCAATTTGGAAGCTTATGGGTGGAGTAATTTTGTGTAGGTTACAAGGTTTTTTGGTTACAAGTTCTACTCCTATTTAGAAGTTATTGAGTTTTAGTTAGTTTAGGAAACCCCTTATTGGGTAGGAATTTAGGAAATCCCTTATTGTGTTTCTTTATCAAGCAGCCTTTGTAATAGACAGCAAAGCAGGTTTGATCAATGAAAATCCATAAAATATTTTGTTCTCTTTCAGATGTAGACTCCATTGATTTCTTCTAGATGAGACTCCTAGAAGGCCTGAGAGAGTCTCTAAGATTCTATCTCTTTCCTTTTCTTATTCTACTTTTCCTACCATTCTAGGGCATTGATTTTTTTCTGGCAGTCTAGAAAAAGCTAGGAAACTATTACTTTTGATTTCTCAATAAAACAGTGTTAGATCTCAACAACTAATTCCAAGATCTGTGTTTGATCCCTAACCTAACATTTCCAGCTACAAACTCTGAAAAATCGAAGGCCCAGGCTGTCACATGACTCAAATCTGATCCTCCGTCATTGGACCTTGCCAAGCTGGTGGTTTGTGGTTGCCAGACTTGCTAAGGAATAAACCTTTTGCAATTTGTATGTGAGAAACTTACCCTTTGGTGTTTGAAGCATATATCATATATGTGTACAAGGACCATTTCCCTTTGGCATCTTTACAAAGTTATGCTGCCCTTTGTAGACAAGAGGCTCCTGCTACCTGTTGTTTCAATTCCAAGTAGGAAACACTTCACTATTATAAGCCATTTGATTTCATGACATTCTGTTGGCTTTTGATTCTTTTTTGTAATATATAAAAACTTGGTGCACAACAAAAAACATGGATGATGCTTCCGTTTTGCATTCAAAATGGTCGGAAGGAATGAGGACATTGCCTTTGGTATTTGAGTTATGTTCTGTAAATCAATACAGGAATGTTTGTCAACGCCTCAACCTTGGATGCATCCAATTGGTCATGAGAAAATTGAATAGTGATGAAGGAACCTCTTCTCTTCATTTTTTCTTTTTTTTCTTTTTTTTGGTAACTCAAGACCACTTCATTAGAAATTAGTACACCACCTCAGAGGGTCCTATATAAAGAAAATGCCAAACTTCATATGACCCTACATTTGGCTAAGCCAAACTTCATATGACGCTACATTTGGCTATAAGGGAGACTGCCACTTGAAAATTAGGTCATGATATTTCGAGTTGAAGTTTTTTTACATGCTGCTGATTAGTGGGCACAATTCGTCGATTCTGTTGGGGCTATTTGGAGGCCCAGGCTCCTCCAACAGGGTAGGGAGGTGGTGGACTGGGCGTTTATTTTAGCTTCCTTTGTAAAAGAGTGCAAGAGTGTCAACTGTGCTCGCTGTTAGAAAGGAATACACAATTGAACAGTGTGGGGCTATTTCTTTTTCTTCTGATAAATAAAAGGCTAACGGTGTTTGTCATAATATTTATGGCAATGAATGAATGCATTTAATTTATTACTTCAACGTCAGTTTGCAGCCTATGTAGTACGTTCTTTCCAAAGCTTCTCCCTTATGCATAGCTGGTTTTTTTATTTTTTGGTTTTTATTTTTGTTTTG